>KZ062955.1:25680-66955 GCA_002091835.1 Anopheles maculatus
CGGCGTGTTTGAAACAGTGTAGGGATTTTGCATAATTTTACACAAACAATTCGGAAGCTTCGGGCCCAATCCGAGAGTATCTATGCTTTGTGTGCGACGTGTGATAAGACCGTTGAATGGGTAGCGTCTAGTCGATTGGTCGGTAGTTTTCGGAGACGGATATTAAACCCCGTTCTTCATTTGCTGGTGTAAAGTTTGACAAGTGTTTTCAATCTCTGTTAGTCTGTATCGTCCATACTCTCTTTGACCTTGACCATGTGTTAGTTTTGAATGGTTAATTAAGAAATTAAGAAAACAAAAGTGTTTTGTCAAGAGTTGCAAAATAAAAAACGTGCCCGTGTGTGTGAGTGTACGTATTACAAAGATACGTAATACTTTGTTAGTGCGGCCACTATCACCATCATCATCATCATCATCATGTCTACCACGTCCAGCTGGGACGACAGCGTGAAGATGAACAACCCGACCTCGTCTGCCACAACACCGTCCGGCAACACGGTACAGACCGAATCGACCAAATGCGGTGGCAGTTATGGTGAACCGTCCTCGCCGGCCGCGATGGAGGAAGGCGTGTGTCCGGCGGGCAAGGTCGTGGCAGACCGCGAGGAACCGTCGTTGCAAAGGCCAGCGACGCCACCTCGATCGTACCATTGCGGGTGGTTTGCGCTGCGTCCTCGGTGGATGGCGCGCTTCATGACACCCAAGTGGGCCCTGTTTTGGCTGTGCTGGGCCTATTTAACGCACGACGAAAGTGTATTTCGCCCTGTGTCCCTGTGTTGCGATTTGTGTCGGACGAGTTTGATGAAGCACATGGGAATACAAATGGGACTTACATTTGTTGTGCTAATATGTAAAAAAGTACAATCGTGGACTTTGCACTACATCAGGCTTGTGAACAAGATTGGAATAGAAAGCGAATTGCTAAAAATTTACACAAATCATCATATTATAGTATCAAGCTTTCTGAAATTTATATGTTGAAAGCCGGTTTTGGCTTCTTTCTTGGAATAACGACCTCTTAAGGTCATGCCTGCCATTTCTGGCTAACTAGACTTATTGTTACCGCATAGTTGGTTAGTCAATCCTCACTATGGGGGAACGGCCCAGATGAGACTTGAACCCCGGTCCTGCCGTGTGAAGACCGGCGCCGCTGTCGCGTCATGTTTTTTCATTCCATTGTCAATTTTATCATTTTGCTGATTTTTTAGAATCTTTACTACCTTTTTTTTATAACTGCCAAGACCGTTAATCTGATTTGCTAAATTATTTTGTCTTTCAGTTATTACAATAGCGCCTATTGTCTGCAAGAATAAGAAATTTACAAGAAATTCGTAATCTGAAGGAACATTGTAAATTAAATAGCTTTTAAAGCTCCCTTAAGAAGGAACAACATAAGCAAAATAAATTATTAATTTAATAAAACAATACTTCAGAAGTAAAGAAGACCTGATCAATTAAAGGTAATAGCCTGATCAATTAAAGGTAAACAGTAGGCAAGATGTTTTAATTTATGATTTGTTTCTTTGGCTTCGTTCTATGATTTGTTTCTTTGTTTTTAAATATATGTTTTCATATAGAGGATGACAAACAAACAACTAAAAGTTGCTGTCTAACGCAGATAAAAATGAATGTTTAAGGATTTTTGTATAGATTTATTTGTTTATTTATAATAATTTACCTGAGAGTGTCTTAAGTCAAGGACACTAGGAATAGGAACCCAAGATATAATGTCAAAATTATCACTTTCTTGGCTTTATAACCTGCAAGGTCATGCAGTCTATCTAGTGGCTTATTGCACTTATTGGTAGCTCTTATTGATGGATAGTCAATACTCACTCAGGTCCTTAGCATCGGCCATGTCAAGATGACTCTCGATTTGGTGTTAACAGGTGATTTTAGTTCTTCAAATTTTTCGGTGTAAGGATCGCACACAGTCCGATAGGTTGAGGCAAATATAAAAATTGAAGACCTGGTAGGGATTTCACTATGGCCTGTTAAATAGTTTTCAGTTTTATATTAATCATTCACTTGAAAAAATTCTTTGAATATTATATTAAACTGGCGATACATACGGATAATGATCTGCTTTATACATTATTCAGTTTTAATCTCCGTTAACTTTCGTTTATGTGATTTGCAAACTGAAAAAACAGCAAGAACTATGTGAAGGGTTTACGACTTTCACCATCGGAAATTCTTAACTTTGCGCACCGTGTTTGGATACTCATGACATAGCTTATTGATTATTTGTTTCCAACAAATCGAGAGTTAAAATTCGACTAACAGTCACAAGACAGTAGACAGAAGGATCAGTATCCCTCTATGAATGAAATTTGAAGCGATATTTTGAAAGGAGTTTACTGTAATGTACTTCAGTCTCAAAAAGTGGTTTACCTATGCTAAAGCTGAATAGAACATTAATGTAATTATAGCTACGCCATTTGAAAACTGATTGTGTACTACCAGTAGCTTTATTACGTAGTTCCAACCATCTATCAGTTTATCGCCCTATCGAGCATCGATATGTATGCAACGCTCCATACATCATCATCGACCGCACTCGCCAATTCTCATTATCACGCGCGCGATCTGCAATTGACAACATCAACAATACATTCTAAATGCGACGTTCGTTTCTTCTCCGCCATTAAGCGGTGAAATTGAATTTAATCCCTGAAGGAGTCTGAACAACCGCCCTAAAGACGATGCCCTGCCCGCCCGACGCTTTGGGATTCCCTTGCTGGCGACACAATTATCCTACTCTTTAGGAGTAGGCGGCCGGAGTCCAGGAGCTTAGGGAATCATGTTCCCCGTTTCTTTTCCAACCACAGCCGAGGGTGGTTACGGTTGACAGATTCTTGCGCCTTGCTACCGCCATCGGTATACCACCGTTCAAACGTTATTAACACTCAAACATTACGAGGTGATAATCATATGCTGTTTATGCGTGTAAACAAACCATTTTCATTGCGAGGGGAATTTTCGGTGTACGGGGCCACAGGCTGTGCAGTGGTAGTAGTGGAGAAATTAAATTGTGGACGTACTGCTGACTTTTACACCCGCCCTTCAGGTATCTTGAGCATCTGGTATATCTCCGGGCCTACCATCCTTCTGTCCTTGTTCGGTGTTGTGTGTGTTTGATTCCCCGTTTCGTCAGCTGTTGCAGTTCGCAATCGGGCGAAGCATTTACCAGGGGTTAGTAGGTCGGCGTACAACAAAAAAGTAAGAATGAACGGTCGTAAATCGACGCTTTTCATGGTGATTGCTTGTACGGTACAATATGCTCAAAACTAATCTCTCAACAAAAGGTACACACGGGGACGGTGTTCCAACCCTCCGGTATTCGAAAATCGAAAACTGCTGACAAAAGTGACCCAAAATTAGCCTGTCTTTGGCAGAAGCTCCCGCGGTGGATGAGGATTCTTATCCCGGTCGTACCATCTCGCTCGGTTTTGCCATTTGGTGTATTTTTCTTCTAGCAAATTGATCCCCAGCAAACGCTGGCTGTTGCGAGATGAGGGCAGCCAGAAAGTTGTTACGTTAGTTTTCACTATCTAATCTAGTGTCCGGTCAATTGCACGCCGGTGTGTGTGGCTTTGACACATTGAAAAGTTTCCAATTGCTCTCCCATTTTGTGTTTGCTGGAAGAGATTTTGATATGTTTCTGGTGAAGAATTTTATTTGACGATAAAGGAAAACAGTTTTGTAAGGATAAATGTGATGCAAAAATGAAAAGAAAAACTCTCGAAATGTGACACAAAAGTTTGAGGGAAAAACTAAAAGAAATCGCAAGTTTTAAAATATCTGCACATTGGCCTAAATCGTGTTCAACAAAAAGGACACTTTCTTCGTAAGTCATACTGCAGATTCAAGTAAAGTCTTGATAATGTGATAGAACTATTACCATACTATTTCATATCGGGACGATTTTCAAGAGTTTTACTTTGGAAGTTTGTGGATCTACTTGCTTACTTTACTTTCTTCCAGATATCCTTAGACTGTGTCTACTAATCCGTAGTGTTTCTGATGGCTTCGGTCTACAAAGATCATTATTCTATGATTTTTTAATTTATGTTCCTTCTAGATGTCTTATCATCCATCGGTTTGTGTTTAATTACAACATCTAAGATAGCAAGCCGACAATACGGTCTTCGATCGTCATATTGTAACTTAAATAAAAAATAAAAATAAATAAGATAGCAAGCTGAAATGCGCCATATATCGCACACTGATACGGCCGGTAGTCCTCTACGGGCACGAGTCCTGGACTATGCTGGCGGAGGACGCCAATGCACTCGCCATTTTCGAACGGCGGGTGCTACGGACTATCTTTGGCGGTGTGTGCGAGCAGGGCGTGTGGAGAAGGAGAATGAACCACGAGCTAGCTGAGCTGTTTGACGATGCAGACATCCTGACGGTCGTCAAAGCCGGAAGGATACGCTGGTTGGGGCACGTGATGAGAATGCCGGACTCATGCCCTGCCAGGAAGGTGCTCGTCAGCGACCCGTTCGGCACGAGGCGTAGAGGAGCACAGCGAGCTCGTTGGCTGGATCAAGTAGAGTCAGATCTGAGGGATATCGGATGCAGCCGGGGATGGAGGAGTGCAGCCATAGACCGAGTTTCCTGGAAACGGATTGGGCATCAGGCCATGTCTACTAAACGTGCTCCCTAGGAACAGGCCACGAAAGAAGAAGAAGATAGCAAGCTCAATTTTATACACTTTTTCTTCTTCTTCCTTGGCACTACAACCTCGTGAGGTCTTGGTCTGCTATTGCTAGCTCTCTGTGACTGAATTTTATACACTACTTTTCTGATATTTTTTGATCATTTTTAAGGCTAATTTGATCGCTTTCACACCCTTCATCCAATCGTCTATGGTGAAGTCCAAAAACAAATGACGCGTCATCATCGTGTTTTATAATGTAGTTCCTTGTTGAATCGTACCTTAGCAATCTCAACTGTAAATTTATTTATCTAAAATTTCTCTTTCTTAACTCTAAAAGAAGAGATAAACGTATCTTAACTGATGCCAAATATCTATGTATATTAATGTTCCTACTAGAATTTTTCGAGAATGGCCATTATTGACGACCGAGAAACTAGACGTGTTTATTGTGACTATGATCCTTTAAGTAGGATGTCTCTTTAACGCTAAAATCAATTTTAACTAGCCTCACAGTGAATGAATCCACTTCATATTACACTGCGAAATTTAATTCTATCTTGGCCGAAAGTAGCTAATCAACGGTATAAATAAATCGTTCCTAGAAACATGTTGTGGCAAACAGCTCGTGCACAACAAGTTGCTGTTCAAGATGAGTTGATTTACACACTCAAAGGCCGGAGGAAAAAAAGGCCCACACCATTGCATAATTGTACAATTGGGACATTAACATAATCGCATCCACAGAATCGCGGTGGCGGCGTGGAACATGATTTATGTGCCATTCCTTCGCCTGTGGATGATGTCGAGAACTTAATGTTTATAAATGTGGGCTTCACTTTGCGTGCATTAGAAGTTTGTGTTCAGAGTACCATTCTTTCATCAGCAGCTGTTGCCGAAAAACGCATGCTTTATTGTGCATTTTATTCATTTCAATACATCAAATAATTTGGTTAAAATCGCATAAATCTCAATTGCTCAAAGCCACACCACAAGATGGTGTTCAAACACACGCGCAGAGAGAGTTCTTTTTCCGGCAGGCAAACCTTCTGGTAAAGCGTTCTGTTCAGGGTGTGTGTGCGGCGTATATGTATATCACGTTCGATTAGTCCCATTTTACGACCCGATTTTACGACCGTATGCACCCATTTATGAGGCTTGCAGTCATTAGATAATAGTAGGGTGGTTGTGGTTACCACCCGTTAGGGTGGCCTGGGGGTGGACTTTAAAACTCCGGCCCATTCATCCAGTCATACACGGTACAAGCAGCAACAAGTGTATGCAACGATGCAATAAAAATAATCGTATCAGTTCACCGGCCGGTCGGCCATCAGCATCACGCAAACGTAGCGGAAGCGCGAGCGCGCGCCCAATAATGGTAATCAGTTGATGAATGATGATCATAAATTGATGGGACATTTATGAGACTTTAAGGTTCGAAATCACGTCCGAGGATTACTGGTGAATTGAAGTGGTAGGCTGTCTCTGTGTGTGTATGTGTGGAAAATGGAGGCACCAGGGCACAGGGAAATGTTGATAATAAAAACGTCCCCAAAACTGACGTCCAAATAATGGACCATTTAGTGTTTTAATGACACTCCGTAAACCCTGCGGTCTGTGCAGCCTGTTGTTGACCTCGTTCGAGTTGCAATCGTGGAAGGTGGCACCGTCCCAATGTGCACGGATATTGGAGAATGGTTTGGTCGATCGGGGCCCATATGTCCCCAGTGATGCTGCTGCTGTTGCTATTAGCACCAACTGCAACTAACAGGGCTGAAAAGTGCATCGGTTCGGAAACACCATTTAAATGAGGCTCGTGCACGTGGTGTCAGTTGTGATCGGCTTATTTATCACTTTTCCTAGGAGGAGGCGGACAAAACGGTGACCAACCAACCAGCCAGCGTGCGAACAGGGGAAGGCCAGCAGCGTGGAAGCATGGAAGCACTTCGCCCATTCTGGCAACCAGTCCAGCAGAGCGTGTACGATGAGAAGCTGGTGGGGAGCCAACCAGTCCATTTATCATTTCACGCTGGGACGACGGCGACTCGCACTTGAAGTGACAGTTGTCAGAACAAAGCGCGAACGGTACGGTAGAAATAAAAACAAAACAGACAAACAGACACACGCACGCACAATTCAGTAGGGCCGCGCAATTTTGGGTTGGCTTCCAGTGCATCCCAGTGCTGTAAACAAGCCAACTACAACGTGTCGCCGTTGTCATCTGATTGTTATTGCATTTAAAATGACAAATTTAATGAATTGGGAGCTGTCATAAATAATGGGTCAGGCGCAGGGCTTCGTGTGGAGTGCACTCGTGCGCCACTGCACTTGTCACCGGGATAGGATTAGTAGTGTTTGTTGAAAGTGGTTGGGAGAGAGAGAGCAAAACAAAAAATAAGCATTATGCACTTTGTCGGATAAATGGACAGCAGAAGTTCCACTTCATTATCTCCTTTTGTTCGTTCATTATTTAGTTAACAATGGATTAAGCACGTCAAGTGTTTCCCTTTTGCATCGATATGCATTGTAAAGCTTGTTGATTGAATTGGTTACGAGATTTACAATGCTGAATACCGATTTTTGAACATTGTACATTCTCTTATAATTTTCAATGGAACCATGCAAGAACTCGTACAAGAAAAATCAGAATTTATTTTTTATGTGTTCTAGGCTCTAAGATAACTGGCGGATTTACTGGTCCCAAAATATACGTGACCCTTTGGACACAACATTTTCAGGTAGCCAACTAGTAAAACCATCGGGGACCATCTTTTATAAGTCACTCCAGATCTTGGCATACGCTGATGACTGATGAATGATCATTGGTTTGAGGCTCTCCTATGTAGCAGAAGCCTACCAAAGGATCGGGCATGCGGCACTGAACCTCGGGTTAGAGATCAACGAGGCAAAAACCAAAATGATGGTGGCACCATCAGCGGCCCTGTTAAAAAAACACTGATTTACGCAGGGGTGATGTACAGATAGGTGATCGCACCTTCGAAGTCGCCCAAAACTTCACCTATCTGGGGTCAAAAGTCAACACCGACAACAACATAGACGTTGAGTTGCTGCCAACCGGTCATACTACAGCCTGAGGAAACATCTCCACTCAAAATACCTGTCGCGACGGACGAAGCTGGGACTGTACAGAACCTTTATAGTCTCAGTACTCACATACGCCTCTGAGACATGGACTCTAGCCAAAACTGACGAAACCCTCTTAGCCGCGTTCGAGAGGAAGATGCTCAGAAGGATTTTTGGCCCCGTATGTGTGGAAGGACAATGGAGGAGCCGCTACAATGACGAGCTCTACGAGCTGTACGGTGAACTCACTATCGTACAGCGAATTAGACTCGCCAGGCTCCGGTGGGCTGGTCATGTTATGAGAATGGCACCGGACGACCCAGCCCGTAAAGTCCTTTTAGGCCGTCCACATGGACAGAGGAGGCGTGGCAAGCTGAGATGGAGTGATGGCGTTGATGCGTCCGGGATAATGGATTGGCAGACGACGGCGCTAGACCGTTAGCGGTATCGAGGATTGTTGCAGCAGGCCTAGACCGCGAAGCGGTTGTAGCGCCTGATAAGTAAGTAACTAGTAAAACAAGAATAAGAGGTATAAATGTCCCCGAGGACAGACGTCGAGAGGCCTCTTCCGCGCTTTGACTACTTGCTTCAGGTAATTGCTAGATTGCTAGATTCAGGTGTCTTAGCTTCACGATCACCTCATGATGGTAAACGTAGTTCTACTGACTGTGTGACAGTCATCATCTCGTGAAGTAGTGGTTAATGCTACAGTATACAGCCTGACCAACCATTTAAAACGTTCTCGCGGTTGATGGGGCATCCTTCGTTATTGTAAGCGAACTAGGTATCTCTGGCATCTCCACATTCTGGACAATGTACATCATGTGTATGTCGTATTCGATCAAGGTGGTCGAACGGGATCCTGTCAACAGTTGAGCAGTGTCGCAAACTCTTCTTCCGCAAAGCAACGTAAACGTAAATGAAGTTGCGGAATCCAAATAAATGGAGATCCCTCAGGTTGCAATGCCAAACTAGAGAAAGATTTATTGTCTGGAAAATCGTAACATTTAACAAACAAATAGAACTTTTTATCCGTAACCTATCAGCTGCCAAAGTACCAAACTATTCTTACACATTTAAAGAACATTAAACCTAAAAAAAACATGTTTTAAATTGTTCTTACAGAAATAAATGTTAAAAAACCCAAATCGATCACTTACAGGATTAGATACAGCTAATTTTCCGTAGTACAGACATTAGACTGAAAAGGGGAATGCCTTGCTAAACCAAAGTAAGTTGCGACAACAAGGATATGCTGCAGTAAGATGCCTTAGAAAGAATTAAAAGAAGCAATAGTAATTAGTTCCACAAATATGATCATGTTCTGTTTATAAAGTCCCATCTTCTAACAGTTGGAAAATATGTTCTCACCAAATACTCCACTTTAAATAAAAAGAATCCCTGTTAATTTTATTTTATTCTCCCTGTTACGGTCACCGTTGAACGGTTGAATTGATCATAACCGTATCGAGTTTGATTTTCCTTTTTCCACGTTTGGCCAACCCTTCCAGCGTTACTCCAAAAACTCTAGCAATCTGCCGTTTTACGTGGCCCCGATTTAACCTCGAACAAAACAAAGCTTTTTGCTTCCGTTTCCATTTTACGACTGTCATCACTGAATCGTTTGCCGAGTGGAGCACGCAGAACAGTGAAAGTGGCCGTATCTGATTTATGCCATCGGGCGACATCTTCGCCGGTGATTTATCCCTCGCCGTGCCTTGCTGTTGCTGCACGGGCGGACAATGCGACGGGAAGCACATTCGCACACACAGATCCTACGATTGGGCATCGTCTCACACTGTCGGCAAACACTTCGGGGGACCAGGGTTTTCCAGCTTTTTCGCAAATTTCGGATGCGTCATCGAGAGTTGCATGAGAGTTGCCGCTGCTGGCACTGTCCACTGTCTTCTGCCGCCCCCTCTGGCACTGTTCTTTTTATGGGGTTTCCATTCTAGTGCTGATGCTGCTGCTGCTGCTGTTTCGTGTTATTATGAACCCTTATCGCGATGGCCGTAAAGACGAGGGATGCATTTCCCGGGTTCTATGGAGTCTTATTAAAACGAAAAGATCGCAACCGCCCGATAGGACGCGTGCCGTCCGTTCTATGCGAACCACTCGTGAGCTCCTCGTGCCTGGTGCCAAGGGGTTGTGTGCGGTTTATTTGCGGCGTAAAAATTAACCTCCTTGGCCAAATGAGGATGAGGACACTTTCGCCCGGAACGAAGGGAGGGCGCATTCTTAGCCAGCGACGAGTGGCGGAGCTATAAAAACAATGAACCAGCGCGTCTCAAGATATAACCGCCTTCCCAGGACCTACTTTTTATATGCGTCTGTGTGTGTGTTTGCGCGCGCCCTACGACTACCATTCCGGGCGACAGCATCTTGAGACACACGCTGCAATAGCGATACTTAGTGATGGGAGAAAATCGATGCCCTGCCAATCGCTGTTTGGCAAAGTGGATCGTAAAATACTTTCCCTCATACGGCAGAGCTCCCCACAAAACCGGCGGAGGAACCTCAACCGCGCGAATCCGATTTTTACGTCGAGTCACGTTTATGTCATTTGTAAAGTGCCACGATTGACTACGATACACGCTTAAATTCAATCCGCCATTTCGCCGTTAGTGTTGGTGGCGGAGGAAAAGAAAAACTTCCCGGGTATGGGAAACATGTCAACCACCGGGGGTTTGTTCCACCCGGGAACTGGGTGTTTTAATGCACCCAGACACCTGCCGACGCATGGTGGCATTATGTTCGTTAATGTTGTGCTAAACTGTGGATCGTAATGTACATAAGCTTCGTTTTATCGGGTTTCGCCTTCCATGCGGTAGAACGGGATGTTGCTTCTTATTTTGAAGAAGGAATTCTAAAAGGCATTAACTTATGACTTTGCATCATGTGTTCGATTTCTTGTTTCGCTGTATTGATAACTGCACTGTGGGAAGTGTGCTGATTGTTTGGAACAACAAAAAGATGTTCTTGTCGATTCACTACTGTTCATAACATACACAACAAACAACAAATAATTTACAAAAAAAGGCAGAAGAAAGATAGCAAAAAAGAAAGTCCGTTTCTCTTAATTTGAAGTAAAAGTTACAGAAAACCAGAAGTAAATAATTAAATATTTGAATACTTTAGGTACAAAATATAAAACTTTAAATTAAATGACAGTAAATAATATTATATCAAACGCTCAAAACAAAAACAAAGAAAGAAAAACGTTAGAAAATTGTATAACGACAGAAGATAATGTTATAATAATGTGTAATGTACAAAATAAACACTTCAACGCACAAACATTAAAAGTGTGATGTCAATAAATAAGTACAACTTTGATAAACAATCATTACTAAAACTTCACTAACTTATATTTAATCCTCAAAGTATGGAAAACAACTTTTACAACTTATTTGCTAACCATTAAGTACAAGTTAAATAAAAGAAGTGGATAAACTGGAAAGAAGTGGATAAGTGGATGGATGAATAATTAAAAAAATAAAAATAATAAGTGGTGTAAACGACTCAAGTAACGAATAAAATGAAAAAATATAACTTGCTAAAAAGATTACTAAGAAACTAGAAAAAATGGTAAAAAACACAGTTGAATTAATAAACAAAGATTCAACATATAATAAACATGAAACTTTTCTTATAAATATGAAATTTTAAAGTGGATAATAAACATGAAATGATTAAAATAGCTAAAATTACATTTTTAAACAAAAACATACTAAAACCAAAGTTATAGTATTGATTTCCTATTCGTTCGATACATTTGCCATACAGTGCATATTCCAACACATGCCTGTAAACAGTATAAACACTAGGAAAAAGCTTTTCACCATCCCCAAACCTACCCAGAATGAAAACGTGAAGCCCCAGGAAAAGTAAACCAAAGAGCAAAGAAATGTAAAAAATGAACGTAATTGAGATTCAGAAGGTGTTCACCCCGGCATCACCCCGGAAAAGCAAAGCAATGACGATAAAGTACGCGTACATTTAAAAGATTGCATGAAATCCTCCAACTTATTGTGTAACGTGAGATTTCTGGGGTTTCTGCTATTTTCCGGCTTTTCCCAGTTTTTCTTTTTTGCTCGTTACCCCCGCAGCAAATGCACCGAACATCGCCCGTCGAAAGCTGTGTAGCTTGTAGAGAAAAATCGCCGTTTCGTGGGACCGTGTGCGAATAAATAGCGTGGAAAAGTCAACCACAAATCTTGAGGAATCGAGGGCAATTTTGTGGGTTTGAAGTTTAAGCATTTTAAAACTAAACTGACAACCAATAGCTATTTGTATGAATGGTACCGTTTTACAGCAGGGAAAGCTACGTTCGATGTGGAAGTAAGGAACCGTGTGTACAATGTCCTAAAACGTAGCTTAATGTCATGTCGAAGGGATTACTTTCGATGCTCCTTAAAAAGAAGCGAACCGGGCGGTGGTGGATAGCGTAATGGACAGGCAATAGCCTGCGGTAGTTGACACATTTTTCCGGCATCCGCCCGATCCTTTGACGGAAAGCATGAAAGGATCCCATTCCCCCAGTGTAGCAGGATCGCTGTACAGAACCGTTTCCTGGGCAAACACCGTTCCGTTGATGCAACAGTTTGATGCCAAACCGCCTTGTGGCTTCCGGCAAGTGGGAATGTTTGCCGTTACGTCTTTTGCGCAACGAGACGGGCCTGTACCGTTCGTAGGGTTTCCCCTTGTGGCAATTTTCACCACAAATGTGAACAAAATGGATACGGGGGGTGTTGGTCGTGGCGCGTGAGCTATTTGCCACCGACTTTTGCTGTTGGTCGGTTAGTGAACTTGCAGTCCGTCCCAAGTATGGCAGGAATTGGTCGTCCCCATGCTTTGAGCTCAACATGATGTTGCTTTGGTGCTGCTGCGGATGATGAATAGTGGCGGTTTACTTAGTTACACAGTTCGTGGGAATATTATTAATTTTCTGTCGTGTATTGCACTATTACAACGCGTGTACAAGAGAGGTCAGATTCGCGTTTGCTGAAGGAAAGATTGCGAAATGGCCTTATTATAGTAAGATAGTTTGAATTTTGAATATGTTTTGCTTGAATTTTATGTCAGTTGAATATGGGAAATTATGGGAAACGTTCAATATTTCCTTCCGGAAGATTACAATATTCAAATATCATTCCTTACGCGAATAACAACAACAGAATTGCTGCTTCTGTTTGTAGTAGATGATACTGTTTTAAACATGTACAAAACATTATTGTTTTTGTATTCATAAGTCTATATAAAAACAATAAATAAACATAAAAGTACGATATCAAATGAATAAACAATACTAACATTAAACAAAATTGATACAAACATAATAATCTCAATGGCAAGATTACTCAGCTGTAATAATTATATGAAATTAAGTTAGAAGAAAATGTAATTCTTGAAGCTCAAATAAGCAGATTCAATTGTTTCACTACGTAACAACGTAACGTAACGTAACAACACGAAAAGAGAAGGAAATCATTATATCTTATGAATAAATAAAAAAATAACATATTAACAGAGTAAAATAGAAGAAATGGGAAAAATGCAATAATTTTATTTAAGATACGTAAAACACATTCTTTAAAAAATAATAGCTAAGAAAGGACGAAACAAAACTCTATCATCGATACCTACATATAAGCAAAAAACCAAACCTTTTACAATCGAACAAGAACAATGAAAAGATAATCAAACAGCAAGGTGATAATGAAACAGAAAATAATAAAGTACTTAGACGTCACACGCAAACTAGTTCTTAATTCATATTAATGACCAACTAAACCAAAAATAAAAATGTATTTTGCTAACTAAACATAATACAAGAATCAAAGCAAAAATATAAAATTATATAAAATCAGATAAAAACATAATAAAATAAAGGCAGAGATACAAGATGAAGACGAACACTAAAAGGAAGATAAAAGTTAAAGACAGCATTAAAGAAAATGTAGCTGCAACGTAACAAACTACCAAACGATCAAAACAAACGAACGAAAAAGAGAACAACAACTAATAAAGCATCGACACGCTAATAAAACTTTCCCATTTCATGTGCGTTGAAGCGCATATCGTAGCAAATCACTCGAATTTCAAAATAACCGTTTGCTAAATCGGTAATCGACTTACTTCGATTGTGTCGAGCCCACTTCTTACTTCCTTCCGGTTTCATAAAGTTATTTAAAGGCAAGCACTAGGGGGAAAACGTTGGCAAGGAAAATATGTCAACAACGCCTTCGCACCACGTCTGTTCCATCACTGTTGCACTGTTTTTCCATGCTTGAACGGATGGATGGTAGGAATAACATAAGTTTGGGCCGATTTGTGTGCGTTGGCATAGTACCTACATCTAAGAAATCATCACATAGAGAAGAAATGGCAGTTCCTTAAAGTATCTAATGTCGATGTTGATGAAAGCCGTAACAACATTGAATTATTAAACAAGGGTGTAGTGCCGCCGATAGCTTCCAGTTTAGCAGCTTTGTGCCTTGAAAGAAATTCGAAACGAAGGCGAAATTCTTATCCCTCCTAATGCTGACTGTTAAGTGCACGAAGAATAGCCGTCTAGATTGTCATATCACTTTGCAAATGCACTTCTCACCGTTTGTTTGATTTGTTCTTGTTTGAAAAGCATCTCATTTGTGCTGCGCTGTGTTGTTTGGTTTCTTTTGCAACATTTTATTTTGCGCTGGGTTTGTTTATGGGCGAGCCATTTTTCCTTCACTCCCATATAGTTTGTTGACCTTTTGTTTCATCACGGCCCGCCACGTGGCCAGTCGATGGATTTATTTGGTTGTATCGATTCGAGTGCATCGGACTGCCCGCGCTACGCCTTGTGGTGTTTTGATGTGGAAGGGTGCGAAATATGAGCGATTGTGGGTAGAAAATTTTCACAATTTAGCGATAAACAGGAAATTAAATTTTCGTTTAGCATAAATGGCTTTCGCCCATTTTCCTTTCGGTAGGTAAACGGTGGCTGCGCGCACACACAATGCTTCCCGATCCCGATAGGGTGTAAGCACGAAATTGCATTTCTGCTCAATCATTCATAAGCGGAATGAAATATGAGGCCTATTTATGGGCACGCGTGGGCTTGTTTGGTTAATATCGTTGCTGTGCTGGCGAAGTGTCCGCAAATGGAAACCCATTTCGATACGATTTATGAAAAGGATAATACTTCCTTCTGAAATTTGAAGTGGAGTATGCAATCTGATCTTCTTAATACACGCGCACGGTTTGTTTTGTCTCAATTGTTGCATGTATTACAACATTATAAAATATTACGAGTGAAAAGATTATGTTTGCTTGATCCTTTGTTCTGTTATTAATCAGGTAGAAAAACAATTAAACATTGTGATATACAAATTCTTTTAATAATCTACTGAAAAAAGATCTAAAAGTATAAAAAAATAGAAATAAACTTGAAGTGTTCAGTGAAATATCATTGAACGCAATTTATTTAAGCAAAAAATGATAAAAATGAAACTTATTTACAACATTACAACAACTATTACAAGAAAATAAAGCAATAAAATGTGAAAAAAGCGGTTAAAAATACTGAATAAATAAGAATGCAACGCAAACAAGAAGGAAATCAAACATAAATTATAATAATAACACTATACAACATTTCGTATATGAATGTAAATGTAAAAATAAATTGCTTCATATCAAAAATTGAGTCACCATACACCGCGTCATCAAAATATGAGATTTTAAACAACCCTTAAACTAAACATTCTTCTCTTTCTATTGCTAGTTCATATAACCCTATCAGATCAAAGAGATACAAGATTGTTGTGCAGCGAACTTTACTGATTTGTCGTGTGTCTGTGTACATGTGGAAATTGGGGAAAAACTAACAATTGCCCGCGTAAACACACACGCATGTTCGCCTCAACATGACGCACCGTATATCTCGATAAGAGCAACAAAATTGTTTTATCAAAATAGTACGAACCAATGGTCTGCAAAAACACATTGTTTATGGACATGCCACATTTCTAACTCTAGCTCTATCGAAATTGGGTTTCCACCGTCGATGGGCACATTGGGGCAAAGAAAATGCGTAAAAATATGATCCAGTCGAGAATAGGGATAGTGTAGAAAAATTGTCAATCACGAAGGAAGGGAAGGATTCCATGCAACCATGCTTGTCGCTGAGTTTGGCAGGAAAATCACTAGATGCGCGCCCTCCCATAAGCTTTAACAGACTCTAGGACTGGTATCGGGTCGTGATTCCGGTCGAAAAATGCTTGCCAATTTCTTTGCGATTAAGTGTCGCTTCTGTATGTGCTGCCCGTTTCTACTTTCACAGCTTAAAGTATGTGCTGCCCTGGGGGACGATAAAACCGCAAACATTGAGTGTAGCTGAAGTGTGGTTAAATGGCAATTTTTCCAACCATTGCTGTACGGTTTTCTTTCACCTTTGCATTCGGTGCTTTGAAAGCGTTCCACACTATGTCCACACTAGCTGGTGAAATGAATTATGTTTTGTGTGTGTGTGTGTTCTGTTACGATTCGATCAGCCAAATCAATTTGCACTATCGATTACAACTGAGTTCATTTGTGTTAGTTTAATACATTTTTAACCTATATAACAATGAAGCTAAAATGAGGGCCGTTTTTTCATGGTTTTATCAAGTTTTTTATCATATTTTTTAATAATTAGAATTTAGTGCATTTTATTCAAACTTTTTTGAATCTGAATAAATAATAATTTGCACTAAGAATTTAGTAAGTAGTTATTTAAAAACAAGGTTTTGTATTTAAGATTTTATTATTTACACCACCATTTAGGGTTACCATTTAGCATGCTAAACCAGATTTGTCAAATAATTCACCAGCAATATATCAGGTATCAAAAATTAAAACTTGACAGCTAAAGATGCAAAAAAGCAATTGTTAAAATTAGTGATTAAGGAAATTTTTGCAATACTCTTTAGAATTTCTTCCGGAGTTGATTTGTTGAAGGCTTCTATTTGTTTTTAATCTATTAAACAAACGTTTCTTATTTGATCTTTTATCGAATCTGTTGTTTCGCTCATTTGGTGAAGAAATATTATCAACTTTAACAACTTTATTATGAAACAATCGTAATAAGTTCATTAGCAATTCTATTGACTAAATGTAAAACATTTTAGTTTGGTGTCTTCGACTCTTAGAACGCGTCTTGAAGCATAGAATCTAGAACTTTTGCTTACTTACTTACTTATCAGGCGCTACAACCGTTTCGCGGTCTTGGCCAGCTGCAACAATCCTCGATACCGCTCACGGTCTAGCGCCGTCGTCTGCCAATCAATAATCCCGGCCGTTCTGGCGGACGCATCGACGCCGTCACTCCATCTCAGTTTGGGCCTACCACGCCTCCTCTGTCCGTGTGGACGGCCTAAAAGGACTTTACGGGCTGGGTCGTCCGGTGCCATTCTCATGACATGACCAGCCCACCGGAGCCTGGCGAGCCTAATTCGCTGCACGATGGTAAGATCACCGTACAGCTCATAGAGCTCGTCGTTGTAGCGGCTCCTCCATTGTCCTTCCACACATACGGGGCAAAAAATCCTTCTGAGCATCTTCCTCTCGAACGCGGCTAAGAGGGTTTCGTCAGTTTTGGACAGATGTCCATGTATCAGAGGCGTATGTGAGTACTAAGATTATCAAGGTTCTAGATATTTTGAGTTGAGAACTTTCCTCAGACTGTGATACCAGATACCATCATTTATGTTGTTGTCGGTGCTGACTTTTGACCCCAGATAGGTGAAGATTTGGACGACTTCGAAGGTGCGATCACCTATCTGTACATCACCCCTGCGTAAATCAGTGCTTGTTAACAGGGCCGCTGGTGGTGCCACCATCACTTTGGTTGTCTGCCTCGTTGATCTCTAACCCGAGGTTCAGTGCCGCATGCTAGATCCTTTGGTATGCTTCTGCTACATAGGAGAGCCTCAAACCAATCTCCATAATCTAGAACTTTTGATTTAAATGGATAATAATAATCAAAGTTTTCCATGTCAGATCGAAAAAATATGACAATACGGCGTCTAGTCGTAATATTGGAATTTACAAAAACACAGAAAAAATCTATCAAATTTGCTAAAAATGTGATATAACATTAAACCAATTCAAATGTCAGAGTTGTCTGGTGAACGACTCCCATCCTACGTGGTTTCAATAAGTCTAGTAAGTCATTGGATGGCCGGCATGACCTAACAGGTCGTTAAGCCAAGAGCTATTCTTACTGATTGTGATTTTAAATACCAATAGAAACTTTCTTTTTTTCCACAGCCGAACCGATAAAAATATAAAATAGAGGCCATCTATATACCCGATATGATAGAGAAAAATAATTTCAATTTAACCTATAATAAACCCCATACTATGGTCAATCACCGCCAGCACGTGATGAAAACTGATAAACGCTATGGCTCCTATCACGTTCAAAAAGAAAAAGGACCAAAGAAACACAGTTTTCACTTAGTGCAAACAATAGTTGTCACCTTGGACACTCTTCAGGAAAAAACGTTCACATTTCTTTCCCTGGGAGATGCACCCTCGTTCGCTCGCATTCCCGTTTTGTAATCCATCGCACCCTAACCCGGATGTTTTGAATCTTTACATTTTCGCACGCACGACAGGACACAAACAACCTGTGTCTAATGTGCTACGCAACAATACGCTTCCCATGTTCCCGTTTCTTACCCGGGTTTTTTCTTCCGCGTGCCAATAATTCCTGGCTATCTTCGACTTTGCTACGTCCTCGCGTGTCCGTTTCTTTCATAATTCTCCTTCATCTTGCTTTTTTTTTCTTTCGTCCCCATCAGGTTTGGTAGTGAACGGTTTCATCAACGTTGTCATCACGACCATCGAGCGGCGGTTCGGTTTACGCTCGACACAAACTGGCCTGGTGGCCAGTGGTTACGACATTGCGTCCTTCCTGTGCCTGGTGCCGGTTTCCTACTTTGGCGGCCGGATCGGTGCCTCCAAGCCACGCTGGATCGGGTGGGGTGTGGCGGTGATGGGACTCGGTGCGTTCGTGTTCGCATTGCCACACTTTCTCGTCGGCCAGTATCGGGCGACCAACTCGGACCAGAACGTGTGTACTTTGGCAACGCTGCTGACCAATGGGACCGGTGCTTCCGTGGAGGCACTGACGGAGGTAAGTTCAAGTGGGGGATGTTGTGGAAGTGGGAGAATGTTGTTATGCTCTGACGAAAGAAGGAGATAAGCTCAATAGATGAATGGTGAAGACAACATTTAGTTTTCAGTTTCTTTTGAATGATTACAGGTTTATTGACAAACTTGGGACGAATTTGATAAGTTTAACTTTGCATTATTGTATTCATTGTGTTTGCTTTTTTACGTAACGTTCTTTAAGGTGAAGAATATAATTTTACCAACTTCTTCTTCTTCTTCTTCTTCTTTCTTGGCCTAACGACCTCTTAGTTCATGCCTGCCATTTCTGGCTTACTAAACTAATTGTGATACCGCATAGTTGGTTAGTCAATCCTCATTATGGGGGAACGGCCCAGATGAGACTTGAACCCCGGTCCTGCCGTGTGAAGACCGGCGCCGCTGTCGCATCACCACCGGGCCGCCCCGGTGGATCATGCCCTCGAAATAAACGTACACCAAGGTTTTTTTATTGAAAGTGATTCTTGTCTAATGAATTTGCGTACTTTTCTCAGATACCATTAGGCTAGTAGCTATATTACTTAGTTAATCGGGTATTACACTATTATTTGTAATTAGAGTTTCATGGTAACGATGTCTCGGCGTATTACTGCTTTATTAGAATAAACATTTCTTAAGGTAACCTCTCAAACCCCTATCATCAACCAAATCGTATTTATTCAATACGAAATTAAGGAATATGGCCTACAATAAATTTATTGTTCAACGAGGACTGCATGACTTGTTGCGTCGTCTTATCGCAATCAATAGTTTTCTAAATCATGTTCGTCTATCTGAAATGGATCCATTTAAGTCATAAATCCCCCAATGCCTCTAGGGGGCTATGTGGGAATGCAATAGCTTGTAGACGATCGTTTTAAAATTATTTAAAAAGCTTCCCAAAAGGAGTATTTTACAGCGCGACAGAAAAGCGGCAGAAGGAAATGAGTTTTGATTATTATTTTCAGCTTGTTTATGGCTTATGTTTAAAACTGTAGTACAGATGAGAATAACAACTTGTTTCAAAGAATTAACTCATTTTAATTCCTTCACCTTTGCGATTCGAATCGTTAAACAACTTATTTGCGATTCGAAACGTTTAAGAACTCTTTTGAGAGTTGTTAGTCGCCACGGCGATTCAAATCGTTTAACAACTCTTTTGCGATTCGAAATATTTTACAGCTCTTTTGAGAGTTGCTATTTGCTACAACACAGTTAACATAAACTTTACATCTTCACACGAGTTGTTAAACGTTGCGAATCGCAAAAGAGTTGTTATACGTTTCGAATCGCAAATGAGTCGTTAAATCTCTTCGTGAAGATTTTATTCAACTCATTCCTTAGGAAGATTTAAAACAATCATTCATTCTTACTCAGTTCGCACAACACTAAACTGTGCCAGACGGAATATTTCAAAAGTCCAAAGCTCTATATGGTGCTACCATGTACTTATGGTTGTTTTACTATTATATTAAACAAACTTTTCTAATAATTGATTTAATTAAATGAAGAAGACATGATAAAGTTTTTTGATCGAATGAGTTTTATGTTCTTTTTTTCTAATTGAGTTCATTCTTTATTACATTAACGATCATTTAAATCAAATTCGTTAAGTTTATGTTTAAGAGTTTAAGAGTGTTTCATTTTTCTATAATATTCTACATTTTTGACACCTCACATTACACGCGTTATAAATAGTAAATCATCCGCTTTATATAAACCCACTTAAAGACTTGAGAAAACCCAAAACTCTCTAACTATTTACATGGTTTCAGAAGCACATTAAGGATTGATGATTGTAACCGAACAAAACTCGGTAATTAAATGGAGGAAAAAAGCACTACCTTGACATGTTTAGCTTCCGGGCAGATCTGGTTAGCTTTTGTGTTCACTCTCTGGAACTAGCTCCTATTACCGGAAACAAAATATAAACCTTTCTCTCTTTTTGTACTATGTAACATGTTTTTACTTATCGCTTTTTTTTTTAATCCGTTCCTTGCAGCTGACAGGTTGCAGCCATAACACGGGATTGCCACTGGCAAACGGTGGACAAGCATCGACGGACAGTGAAAACTTGTCCTGGAATGTGTGGTTCTTCTTTACCGCTCAGCTACTGCTCGGTGCCGGAGCATCACCGTTGTATACGCTCGGCGTTACCTACATCGACGAGAACGTCTCGAAGAAAATGTCTTCCGTGTATTTGGGTAAGTGTTGAAGGTAATCTAAATTAGTGAGTTACGGTGGAATGTGCGTACAATGCTACTTGTCATGTAAAACGTGTTCATTTCGCAATAGCTTGGGAATGATACAAGATACAATCTCCGAAACACAGTTGCAGTACAGTTACAGTACAGCTGAAACCCATATTGCTTGGGCCATATTTCGCACACGCTTTTTAAATATGCTACACCATGCATCGTCTTTGCCCCTTTTGTCTTTCCCCTCTCGCCACATTTAACGTTGGCCTACATTGAAGGCCTTCCCGGCACGTTTAGTACAATCGGAGGTGCACACAGTAAGTTATTCGCAAATGAACACCATAAATTACTCACCATATAATCTTTGCGACACACTTCTGTGGGGCACTCCTCCCTCAGCTGACGAAGAAGTTGAAGAGCAAAAAGAAAAACCAAGGGGAAGGAAGCACGCTGAGGAGGATCAAAATATTTTGCAATCACTTCTGTCAAAATAAATCATCTGATTGTGAAATTAAACGCTCGACATCGACGGTGGGAGAAAACGGCCAGGATAAGGGTTCACTGGAATGGAACTGGGAGCAAATAAAATCATGCCTTCCTTGTGCAGGGAAAAGAAAGGGCATTTCCACATCCGACTTCTGGGTTGCAGGGAGTGAAATTGTTGGTAAAAGCAGTTGGATAGTTTGTTGCTAGAAGCGGGCCCTCTTTTCTCAGTGTGTACTTCGAAAGACAGTCAAGAGTTGTCCTTTGTCATAAACCGAGGAAAGCGAGGAGCTGTGCGTAAACATGTTGAGAAAATGTTGGCTAAGCTGAAGGGGGACTCCGGCCGAACCGTGGCCAGCGTTGTAAATGCGCACATCTTCATCATAATTTTATTAGCTTCCTTTTATTAACCTCGTTGAAATTGTGCGTCAAAACGGTTACACGTCTTTGGGCATTCGGATGAGCTAGATAAGATGCAAGTGCATAGATAGAAATGTTAAGGGCCGAACTAGAATAAAAAGAAAGAATGGCTTGTCTGTTTGATAATGCAGAAACATAAAAGTACAGGTTATTCTGAATTTTTTTTAAAAATGTTTTCCCTTTATTTTGTAATCTATTTCAGTTTTTACATGTTTTACATTTTTATAGACATTACGAGGTATTTTTCTTGAAAGTTTCGTTTTTCTAATAACAAAACTATCATAGTTTTGCTTGAAATTGCTTACGCTGTCAAGAGATTTACTATTTTCTGCAATGGTTCACCACAGCAGTCAACATCGTTATTTACACTTAAAGTGTCCTATTTGACGCAGCTGCCATCGGCTTCTTTCGGGTGGAAAATTCACATCACTTTTTTTTCCTCATTTTCCAACTCCACTTTAGTGTTGGCCCTTGGACTCTTCCTCGCGTATCAATCAGTTCCTGGAGAACCAGTAGGACCTATCAACAACCCAACGAACAAATAGAGTGTGCGTGCGAGGGATAGTATTTCAGTTGAATGCATTGATACGATTTGAAAAAGTTGAGGGCACAATTTGACGGATTGCGAAACGAGTTTTTTTTTCTTCTCGCCAGTACATTATGATTCGAAAATGGTAAACTAGCTCACAGGCGGAGGTATAATTTGTGCATTGATTGTGCCCGATACCCCAAGCCTCAGTTCAATTGATTAGATTTGTCTTTCGTTTTCATCTCACTGCGAACACTGGAGCGACGGGAGCGACCCGAGCGTAAATCTATTTAGTGACAAAAGTGAGCGATAAGTGAAGGCAAAGCAAGAGCAAAGTGGGTACTGCATGACACTGGGGTTGATTGATTTTTGATTGAAGGTTTTGAAGCACGGAATGGAGTAGTACAATTGTGTTGCCCTAGAACAGTGAAAGGGAATAATTTGGTGAGCTAGAAGAAGAAAAAAGAAAGTGCAACGTTTTGAGGTGAATATTTGGAACATCGTAGACAAACCTACTTTTGATAGCATTTTTGGAAGAGAAAATAATGTAAATTAAATTTTATGAGAATAATTAGCGAAGGAAGAATGAAACAAGGCGTTGGAAAATTGCAGCATTAAGGATTTCTAACAGAGTTCCATGACACAGTATCCTAGGTCCTGAACCGTTTTTGTAGTTTGTCGCAAAGACTTTAAGGGCTCCATCGCAGGAGGATCGAGGATGTGGACTCCATCGCAGCAATACATAATACGCGTTCATGGTCTCTTGTCTTTGTGTGCATCATTATCGGTTCAAGTGCCTTTTGATTTTGATGCAGCGATATCGTCGATTCTTGAAAATACATAACTTTAAAGCATCTAATCATATTTTTAGTCCTGGGACTCTTATAATGATAGACCTCAGATCAACTTACTTCGTTTCTAATGAGTCTCGCATCGTAATGGCAAATGCCTATCGGCTCGTTAGGTTTTATTAGGATTTTATTAACATTAGGATTTTATTAGAGCAAAGTTTAGTTTGATGGTTGCATTAAGCGTGATAATTATATTCAATTTGTGGTCATTTTTGTTCAATGCTCACCTGAAAGTAATTATAACATTATTATTCTAAAATGTTAATAAATCCCTTGACCTCTTACTTTCGCTTACAGGTATTTACTACACGATGGCCGTTGTTGGACCAGCTGCCGGTTATGTTATTGGTGGACAATTGCTCCTCTTCTACACGGACATGTTCGTCGTCGATGCTAGCACGTAAGTTTTCCGGGAGACAGTATACCAAGGAAGCAAAATAATCATAAGGTCATAAAAGGCGCCCGAAGACTGATCTGCTTTTAATCTACTGGTTTTGCACTGTCATCCATCATATCGGTAAATCTCCAACCGCTCATCTGTAGCGTTTCAGCCCTTTTGTAAACGTATCCAATGGGTGCCAATGGAAAGGGATTATGTTATGTCCATACAGTCCCCCAAAATACACGACCTCAAGCATCGTTGCAAAACCTATGAAACGTGTTGCATCTAATATTAATAAATTCAAATTAGGTGGAAAAATTTCATACCATCGTCGTCGTAACATTTATCGTCCATTCTTGGTGTTTGAGAGACAGAAGATTTTCTTTTTTGTAGCCTTGCACGTACAGTAACGAATCGAGGGAGAAAGCTATTGTTTGGCCAAATGTATTCACATAGTTTGGCAGTTGGCTTGAAGATGGGACAGATTTATTGGTGCACATAACACCTCAGACAAGGTAACATCTTGCGCTTTTCGGGCCGGGTCCGAGAGACGTATTACGGACGATTCGCATCATCTGACACCATTCCGGGCGGGCTTTATCATCCGAAAAATTGTGAACCGTAGCCTACGTGTCTACGTACAGAGAAGCAGGAGAAAGAACTGCATCACTTGTGCGCCAATGAAGCACAACAAATATGGTGTGACGATATTACGCCGGCAGCGGATCATTGGACTCATTACGGGAGTTTGCATCAACGGGGGGAAATGGTTCATTTCCTTTGGAAATAATAATGACTGGCGTCATCTCTACCCGGCCGACCGTTGGCATGAATTGAAGCTGCATGCAAAGACTACTAGGTAGAAGAGAGATGCGAATTTGGGCCAGGCAATGTTAGAAAGCATGGGAATATTAGTAGCAAAGCGGAATGGTGCTAACATTCTTATAAAGTCCAAATATTGTACAAGCCTCAGTTCAATTGATTAGATTTGTCTTTCGTTTTCATCTCACTGCGAACACTGGAGCGACGGGAGCGACCCGAGCGTAAATCTATTTAGTGACAAAAGTGAGCGATAAGTGAAGGCAAAGCAAGAGCAAAGTGGGTACTGCATGACACTGGGGTTGATTGATTTTTGATTGAAGGTTTTGAAGCACGGAATGGAGTAGTACAATTGTGTTGCCCTAGAACAGTGAAAGGGAATAATTTGGTGAGCTAGAAGAAGAAAAAAGAAAGTGCAACGTTTTGAGGTGAATATTTGGAACATCGTAGACAAACCTACTTTTGATAGCATTTTTGGAAGAGAAAATAATGTAAATTAAATTTTATGAGAATAATTAGCGAAGGAAGAATGAAACAAGGCGTTGGAAAATTGCAGCATTAAGGATTTCTAACAGAGTTCCATGACACAGTATCCTAGGTCCTGAACCGTTTTTGTAGTTTGTCGCAAAGACTTTAAGGGCTCCATCGCAGGAGGATCGAGGATGTGGACTCCATCGCAGCAATACATAATACGCGTTCATGGTCTCTTGTCTTTGTGTGCATCATTATCGGTTCAAGTGCCTTTTGATTTTGATGCAGCGATATCGTCGATTCTTGAAAATACATAACTTTAAAGCATCTAATCATATTTTTAGTCCTGGGACTCTTATAATGATAGACCTCAGATCAACTTACTTCGTTTCTAATGAGTCTCGCATCGTAATGGCAAATGCCTATCGGCTCGTTAGGTTTTATTAGGATTTTATTAACATTAGGATTTTATTAGAGCAAAGTTTAGTTTGATGGTTGCATTAAGCGTGATAATTATATTCAATTTGTGGTCATTTTTGTTCAATGCTCACCTGAAAGTAATTATAACATTATTATTATAAAATGTTAATAAATCCCTTGACCTCTTACTTTCGCTTACAGGTATTTACTACACGATGGCCGTTGTTGGACCAGCTGCCGGTTATGTTATTGGTGGACAATTGCTCCTCTTCTACACGGACATGTTCGTCGTCGATGCTAGCACGTAAGTTTTCCGGGAGACAGTATACCAAGGAAGCAAAATAATCATAAGGTCATAAAAGGCGCCCGAAGACTGATCTGCTTTTAATCTACTGGTTTTGCACTGTCATCCATCATATCGGTAAATCTCCAACCGCTCATCTGTAGCGTTTCAGCCCTTTTGTAAACGTATCCAATGGGTGCCAATGGAAAGGGATTATGTTATGTCCATACAGTCCCCCAAAATACACGACCTCAAGCATCGTTGCAAAACCTATGAAACGTGTTGCATCTAATATTAATAAATTCAAATTAGGTGGAAAAATTTCATACCATCGTCGTCGTAACATTTATCGTCCATTCTTGGTGTTTGAGAGACAGAAGATTTTCTTTTTTGTAGCCTTGCACGTACAGTAACGAATCGAGGGAGAAAGCTATTGTTTGGCCAAATGTATTCACATAGTTTGGCAGTTGGCTTGAAGATGGGACAGATTTATTGGTGCACATAACACCTCAGACAAGGTAACATCTTGCGCTTTTCGGGCCGGGTCCGAGAGACGTATTACGGACGATTCGCATCATCTGACACCATTCCGGGCGGGCTTTATCATCCGAAAAATTGTGAACCATAGCCTACGTGTCTACGTACAGAGAAGCAGGAGAAAGAACTGCATCACTTGTGCGCCAATGAAGCACAACGAATATGGTGTGACGATATTACGCCGGCAGCGGATCATTGGACTCATTACGGGAGTTTGCATCAACGGGGGGAAATGGTTCATTTCCTTTGGAAATAATAATGACTGGCGTCATCTCTACCCGGCCGACCGTTGGCATGAATTGAAGCTGCATGCAAAGACTACTAGGTAGAAGAGAGATGCGAATTTGGGCCAGGCAATGTTAGAAAGCATGGGAATATTAGTAGCTAAGCGGAATGGTTTTGGCTAACATTCTTATAAAGTCCAAATATTGTACATCCAAACACAAAAATTGGTTCTGTTATGCACATTTCCACCTAACCTAACTCTTATCCTACGATGCGTCTACGTTCGTACATGTCCTTCGCCAATACAGCCGTAGGGCAAACAAGAACAAGCCATCCTGTTGCTTCCTATGTACACACAAACACGAACTTTTCTACTAGCGAAATACCTTCAGCTCCTCACATCGCAACAAAAAATGTTTTCCTTCACGACAAAAGATTACCTTCCAACCAACCGACCGTTGAAATGATCGATCGTGCCCCCTTCCGCGCCCCATTTGGTAGGTTGTGTCGGTGCATTGCCGTTTGCCTAGCAAATTGTGTTACGGTCGACGGTTACGGGCGTGTATGTGTTGTGTGTTATGAAAATATAGCCATTCCTTCAGTCGCCAACGTTTAGCCAGGTCGACGCGTCAATGTTAGGTTGCTAGTACCGACAGCATTTCCATAATAAGCAATTCGTTATGCTGCGCACAAGGTAATAAGCATTTTTGCATAGTCGGTTACTAACGAAAAGTAGCATGAAATGTGGATAGCAAACCGCAGATAGAGTTCATGTGTTTCGCATATCTTTTTTGTGTATTTTATAGTTTTCCTTGCAGTTTTTCGGGTTTCGTTCTTCTATTTTCGGATAAGTAAACCATTGTTATTCTGCTTCATTAGTTTTCATTTTATTTTCAATTTAATTCAGGATATTTCGAGAGATTTTCAAATGTTTGTGAGTGTCGCTGACAGGATAGGCAAATAAAAGCTAGTAGGGAAACAGTGGATTGCATAGTTTTAGGCGTATATAAATTAGAACAGGATAATCAGGCTCAGTTATCGCTACTAGCTACTAGCAGTTAGCATTAAAACAATTAAAGCAAGGTAAAGCCACTCCAGAGGCGCTCATCGGCCTTTCTCATTCTCGTTTGTAATATATTTATTTAGTTGTCTTCTTTCGTTTTCAATTCCTCGAACGAGGTCTGCTCTTCACGGGGTTGATTTATCTTTCTAAAACTAAAACAAATCAAAATAAAAAGCATACTTTCGGTTTCTAACAATCATTGGGAAGCTTTTAAAGCACTTAAAAGTTAGCATTTCTTTGCTATACAAAGTTCAGCAAAGCCGTATATCAATTATCAGTACAAAATAATCAATCTAGTCTAAAGAGGACAACTGTGCAGTATAGAGCTCATTTTTGGAATAGAAAAACCTGTATATGTTATATGTTTAAAGAGGTATCAGAAGTAGGAGGAGATCCTCATCATCCTTTAATTTTTTACTGCACTTTAAATGCATTTTTTTTATTTAATTTACTCCACAATGATGCTGCGCGCTTCGGTAACGCTTAACCGTCGACAAATGGTGACACAAATTCAGCTGTGCACCAAACAATTTGTTAAATTGTTTTTAATGACTTGCCGGTTACAGGTAGAAGATGGATTGCCGTATCGTAATCGATCGATCGAGCGACACACGATGATTGATGATCACCTGTGCTCTTAATTAAAGTATTGCACATGTGAGAGAGGAAACGCTCTGAATTTTGTCAAACATCTGCGTACCAAGTGGTGGTGTTTGCCGAATTCGCTGCCTTTTTAAACCTATTTGTTTCGTTTGACCACTTGACTTGGCCGAAACACAATAGATCGATAAATGAATGAACAAAACGCATTCCGCGAGCGTTCGGTGAGCAGAAAAATCCCATTTGTAATCCATGGGAAAAGTTGATTTTAATGAATAAAAACGTCACCACAACCCGTGTGCGTCGTTGTTTTCTGTGTTTCTGTGTGCTTGTTTTGCAAACCGAAAAAAAAAAGAAATAGGTTGATCCCAGCGGACTGAGTGGATTTCTATAGTATTCTTCGTGTGGCACAGGATTTTAGGATAACTATGCTATTTTTGTTGTTTGTTTGTCGCTATCCAACCCTACGAACACACACATTTACCCTAGCGATGTGCATTTATCATTTTTTAATTGTCTTCTCTCCCGTGAGCTTCATTTTTCCACATACACAAACACTGGGCGCTCGGGTGGTATGATTTGGAAAACGGGTGCAAAAAATTTCACATGGTCGCTTTCCCGTTTGGACTGACGCGCATAAAACTAAGCTTATGAACGGATGGCCACAGTCCACCCGCTTTCGGAAGTCGGCAGTCGTACACGGTGTCAATATTGCCATTTAAGTCGTGCACCATTGTGTCCTCACAATGTGCTTGCTGTGGAGCGAGCGTTACGCGCGCTCAGTCCGGAACAATTGCCGGTGCGAGTTGTAACTACGATTGTTACCATCGTAACGCGAGCAAAAACGCAACGTGACTACCGGAATCCCAAGGCATGAACAATTGTGCTATACGGACGAGGAACTAGACCACGTTACCGCTGAGGACATTCGCCATTAAAAACACTTTTTTATCTAACCTCACTATCCGGGTTCGAATAGGGCTGCCGGTGTAAGGATATGCCGGAAAAACACGCATTTGTAGGGTTTCTTCATTTCTTCGCACCCATCGCCATGCACGTGGCCGGCACTATATTATTCTATTTATTAACCTTTCCGTTTTTTTTTTGCAATCTTTCTTTCACACATTTCTCTCTCTCTCGGACGTTCAACAGTCTGGGGCTAACGCCACACAGCAAGGTGTGGGTTGGAGCTTGGTGGATAGGATTCGTTTTCATGGCAGCGTTCTGTTTGCTGTTGGCCATCCCCATCCTAGCTTATCCACCCGCCCTGCCCGGCTCGGAAAAGCTGCAGAAGGTGTCGGAAGCGCATCGGGGCGGAGATGGCGATGGTGAGCGCAACCAGGAAGCGTTCACCAAGATCAAGCAGATTCCACGTGCGCTGCTCGCGTTGCTACGCAATCCGACGTTTTTCTTCCTTAATCTGGCCGGCGCTTCCGAGGGGCTGGTCATTTCCGGGTTTGCCGTGTTTCTGCCGAAGCTGATCGAGAATCAGTTCAGTGTGACGGCGGTTTGGTCGGCGCTGCTGATGGGTAAGTGAGATCTTTGGAATGTTGGTAAGGAATTAGTAAGGATTCGTCATTTCCTGTTGGAAAACTGAAATCGTTTGGCGCTTTCTGATGCTGTTGGATGTTTATATTTTACGTTGATTAATGTATTTATTCTTTTATATAATATCGTTTCGACCACGAGTTCTAGTTCAGAAATTAACATAGAAGGAACAATCAAGTACAAAGAATTTTGAGGTCTTGCAATTTGTTGCATAGGCAGAACTGAGTACTACCTACTCATAGGTAATATACTGTATCCAGCTATTAGTATAATCACGCCAAAGAAGCTAAAAATAATACTGCTTTAAACGGTTTAAATTTGCGGCACTATTAACACATTCTTTCTTGAGCAATTTTGTTAACATAACGACCTTCTGAGACTATGCCTTTAGATCGTTGTTAGGAAAGATTTGAGGTCTAGATGGGATTTTATACATCCCGTTTAAGCATCCTGTCTTCTTATAATCATGTACATGCAAGGGTAAAACTGGTCAAGATGAATTTGGTAGATGAGAAAACACCACGGATGCTTAAGTATTCACACTTAAATAACAAATTTTATAATTCTAGAGCTCTTTGGAAAGAGTTGAAAGATCATTTGAATTCTCGTGTTTAATGTTGTATCTAACTTATGGCCATAACTAGGTAGTCCTAGTTCGCTACTCAACATTCCGATTTTATTGATGAGTTATTCATATTTTCTGTTCAGAGGACGTAGTCATGAGAATGCTCAAGGCATATTGCCAACTTTCCTATAGTGATGAATCTCTTGAAGTCATATCCTCTTCTAATTGTGAAGATGTGTCCCAGCTGGCTTTAAGAATTCTGTGAATAACTCCGTTACTGTATTTTTGCTTTTTAGATGACGAGGTTTTTGTTAAACAACAACTTATCTTTTTGGACAACGTCAATTGGCAGGCAAGGTATTTCCCGAGGAGGAAACCATGATAAGGGTCCCAGTATTACCACTGACGAGGCCTGGATACTATATGATTTCACTAGCTAAAAACTCGTCGTCCTTTCGATTTTTCACTAGCCCACCTTTGAGCGCTGTCCAACGAAAGAACTCTTCTGTAAGTCTGAAGACTCCACAGATGCCGTGTTGTAACATTCTGGGTAGTGGTGTAAGTCCTGTGTAAACATGAGCCCTCTTGGACGCTGAAAATCATTAGCAGTTTGCTATACAACACAAATTTATTTTTTATACAAGGGAGTTTTGTGGTACTTTAAAACTTAAAATTAATTATCTTCATCTTGATGATTTAAATTTTGAAGTTTAATCTTCTATTTAATAAAACTATATTATCAAGTCGGCTCTCAAATGGTCAGATAGTTGATCATCCCCTCTTAAAAATAGACACATTTATCACTGTCTTGTTTTAATCTTCTAGGAATCATTACGGTACCTGCCGGCGGTGGTGGAACCTTCCTCGGTGGCTATCTAGTGAAAAAGCTGCACCTGTCCTGCTCGGGCATCATCAAGTTCTGTCTATTTGCAACGATTTTTGCTGCCCTGTTTACGGTTTGCTTTTTCCTCTCCTGTCCAAATCTTACGTTCGCCGGCGTAACAGCACCCTACTTTCCGCACGAAAATCTCGACAGTCGCGCTTACGCGCATACGACAGAACCACGCGATCTGTACTATCTGCCCAAGAATCTGGACAACGCGTGCAATGACCGATGTGCCTGTAGCCGGCGAAACTACGAGCCCATCTGTGGTGCGGACGGGATCATGTACTACTCGCCGTGTCATGCCGGGTGTAGTGAGGAGATTAATCTGGAGAACGCGAAGGTTTACCGGGACTGTACCTGTATTAATGCGACGTTCCACGGCGAGACGGGGCCGCTGTACGGTGGAGGAAGCTACGATGCGGTCAATACGATGTGCCAGTCGCAGTGTGATCATCTGTGGATCTTTGTGGTGCTTTGCTTCCTGGTGATGTTCTTCACCTTCCTAGCCACAATGCCGGCACTGTCGGCGACACTCCGGTGTGTGCACGATGATCAACGTTCGTTTGCGCTTGGGATACAGTGGATTAAGGTCCGTGTGCTCGGTACCATCCCAGCGCCAATGATCTTCGGGCGGCTTATCGACGAAACGTGCATCTTGTGGCAGGAATCGAGCTGTGACGATCACGGAGCCTGTTTGGTTTACGATAACGCGTTCATGAGCAAGTAAGGCGGTTGTCACCAAAGTTTGGCGTTGTTATCAGTTGAACCTAAGCGAGCTAATTGTGACTATTTCTCTCCCTTACACAGGTACATGCTATTACTGGCGCTAATAGGCAAGGCGTGTTCCATACTATTTTTCTTCGGCGCCTGGTTCTACTACATCCCACCCAAAGTGATCACGAACGGCGATTCTCATCAAAGGCCGGATACCACAAACCAAAAACTAACCTCCAACGGTCACGCGAATCCTATCACCGTGGAAAAGTATTGAATGATCCTTCGTTCAATCACGGCGCCGTAACGTTGCTCAACACTCGTCACTTCACTCAGTAGTAACCATTATTGCTAAAGTCATACGTATTCTTAAGTGTCATATAGTAGTCGTGTTTGATTCTTCGTTCACGCATTCCATCAAATATCGATATTTAATGCAGATTTGTCATAAAAAGTACACTACGTAAAATTTAAACCATCCCAATACGTAGCGACTGCACCAGTAAGTTCCAGTATTTAGTAAAGCTAGAATTTAGTCAGAGAATCGAGTTCCCGATTAAGGTTGATGTTGTTTAGTAGGGCGTAACTAGAGCGCGATACGTTATTTTCTCCGTAGCGTATAATTCTCTGTCTGTGGCCAAATGATTCTCAGGATTGACTGATTCCGTATTGAAACGTAAACGCTCGTCTCAGTTTTGTATTAAGACCTTTTAAATAGAACTACCCCAACACCTGATAACGACCATTTTCATACAGATATATGTATATGTACGTACTGCCAAAAACAAAGCTAAAACGTGTAGACTCTATAGTGTGTAAGATGCATTTGAATAAAAATGGAACCTTGAGCTAAGAAACTGCTGTACATTATGTTGTAAAAAAGGGTGACAATGGTATGTATAGCTATTGTTAAACACAATAAACGTAATTTACATTCTATCTCGGAAGAAATGCACAAATTCATGCTATTAAATAATTTAGATTTGATTCCCGTTGTTTTTCAACTCAAATGATGAAGTATCATTCACTTTGCGCTATTACTCAACAGATGGCGCTTCACGCAACATTATGATTAAGGTCCGTATACACGATTCGTTTGCAGCAACAATCTTGAGCGTTTGCTCAACATAATGCGTTTGAGCATAATTTCTGTAGATTTTTTTTTATTCATATAGAACGGCCTGGCCGTATTGCTTCTGTAGATTCAACTTACATAGAATAAAGCCAGTTTGATAGTTTAATGCATAAAATAAAACAATACTGAATTGCATTCATACTGCAGTTCTTTGAAATCAAAATGTTTTTTATTTATTTTATTCAAAAGAAGAATAAATTATGCACAATGCAACTTTACTTAATCTACCAATTTAATTTCACATATTTTTAAAACGCTTACGTGCTGTAATCTCCCATTTTCTCTATCTGCCATTACTGGCGTTGCTTTACTCCGTTTACCCATAACTGCCTAAACAGTCCTACTGCTGGAGAATCAGTTCCGATGGAATTTTGTACAGTTCCTGTCCTACGGAAACCAGCACTTGGCCTGCCACTACTTGTCTTTGTGCATAGTTTGTACTTTAATCGCACATTACTAACATAATGATTTATTGCAATCTATTTACGTAAGTCATGGTTGTAACAAACATGTCTGGTGACGTAAAACGTTTACAAAAATGGGTAGGTTTTTGCATAGACTTTCGGTTATTGAAGTTCACAAGGTAGAATGTTATCTGAGTTGAATGGTAATAAATGCAATATTCCCTTGTAGAGTAGTTATTTGTACTGTTAAATAACGGTTGTATCAATTTGTTACTTTTTTAATCGACGACCATATCGATGGAAGAAAATATTGAAAAAGTTTAGATCGACTCTGAGGTGGTCGAGGTGAAAATAGTGCCAGTACCACGATAGGACCAAGATTCGAATTCCATCCAGATCCCGTAATGTGGACTAACTATCCAACTAAGAGCTATCAATTACCCCACTAATTCGTTATATGGCCGGCGTGTACCAGCAGGTCGTCATGAAAATGTTTTGACATAAAACATAATACATTTATTCCGCTACTGTATTACGTATGTCTTCCTTCTCTAAGTTCAATATCAATAATAATATATCGTAACCCTCATCTCATTCACAATCATTTTCTTTCTCTCTCTCTTTCACCCTACAACACCGTAGTTGACATATTTCACCGCTTCTCTGACTCGCCTTAATTCAAATTGCTATCCTAACGGCTTTCCTATCGAATATGGATATTAAATATGTTCTTGCTGCAGTTTATATTTTCATTATTATCTTTACTGTGATCTCCATACTCTTTTCTAAGCTTTTTTAACTGTTATGCAAAACAATTATTTATAAATTTCACTTTCCCACTCATTTCAATCCTTACAATACCTGTTCAAAACAATGACGAAAATATTTCACAAGTTGTGATCAGAACTATATGAAAATGATTTAATTGGCTTTGAATTCCAGCAACAAAATCGATATTTCACGAGAAAGAATAATTTGCTAATAAGCCAACAAAAAGGCACCTATTGCGCAACGTGTAGCTAGACCACCGCCTAACCAAATGTCCGCTGGGAACGCAGCCCGTTCGTTCACTTGCACCCGGACCAGAGAAAAAGGCAAGCGAAGTGAGAGCATTGTGTACGTGTACGTCAACCGTTCCTGTCAAAAATCGGTTTTCTTCTGCAAGCGCAAGACGTGTGTTTTTCCGCGTCCATAACAAAAGCCAGAAACTTTTGCTTGTATCAAAAAACGGGGTTCGTAAAATGTACTTAAATTGTGTTACGTAAGTTGTGCCGAGTTCTTTTCTGGCCGTAATTACACACAAAACTCCGGAACCCAACGTTATGGGTTGTGGTGGTGGTGCGTGTGCGTGAATTGTCGTGATGGCGTGTGAGATGTAGTGAAGCAGTTGTTGTCGTCAAACCACCAGGGGGTGAATGTTTTGTTGTGCGAAATATGGTGGCTTGGATGGAGTGAAATTTAGTATATTGGTCAGAGTTTGGATAAGCAGTGTGAGCACTACAGCTGCCCTTTTGTACAGGTTGATGCTTCCGCTGCGCACGATTGATTAGGGTTGAAAGTGTTGTGTGTGTTTTTTTTATTCTTTGTTTTGCAGCTTCACAACAGCATCAGTGAAGAGCTAGAAATCTAAAACGCAACAATAATGTATAGTAAAGCGTTTGAAACGTAATTTCTTTATTGAGGTCGCTTCAGCTTGTGACAAAACAGCTGATAACATGTATGCTTTTTATTTCATTTATCGGATGACACGAATAATGCAGTTACGAATAATAAAACACAAACGAAACGTGCCACTTTTCCGTCCAATTGTTGTTATTGCTGTGCTGTGACTCTCTGTTTTCCCTTTTGTGGTCGCACCTCACACTGTTCCGAAGTGTCAAAAAGGAAAAACGAGAAACACGTCTAGCAGCAGCACAACTCTCCCAGCGAAGAAAATGCACCTCTTTTGGCGCATGGGGAGCATGCTCCTAGAAACAAAGTCCTGTTTGTGTTTAGTTGTTGTTTTTTTCGTCAATTTTCCACCACCGATGATCGATTTTCTTCGCCAAAATGTCACCAAGGACCGCCGGACTCGCTCTTCTATTTTAATGCATAAAATAAAACAATACTGAATTGCATTCATACTGCAGTTCTTTGAAATCAAAATGTTTTTTATTTATTTTATTCAAAAGAAGAATAAATTATGCACAATGCAACTTTACTTAATCTACCAATTTAATTTCACATATTTTTAAAACGCTTACGTGCTGTAATCTCCCATTTTCTCTATCTGCCATTACTGGCGTTGCTTTACTCCGTTTACCCATAACTGCCTAAACAGTCCTACTGCTGGAGAATCAGTTCCGATGGAATTTTGTACAGTTCCTGTCCTACGGAAACCAGCACTTGGCCTGCCACTACTTGTCTTTGTGCATAGTTTGTACTTTAATCGCACATTACTAACATAATGATTTATTGCAATCTATTTACGTAAGTCATGGTTGTAACAAACATGTCTGGTGACGTAAAACGTTTACAAAAATGGGTAGGTTTTTGCATAGACTTTCGGTTATTGAAGTTCACAAGGTAGAATGTTATCTGAGTTGAATGGTAATAAATGCAATATTCCCTTGTAGAGTAGTTATTTGTACTGTTAAATAACGGTTGTATCAATTTGTTACTTTTTTAATCGACGACCATATCGATGGAAGAAAATATTGAAAAAGTTTAGATCGACTCTGAGGTGGTCGAGGTGAAAATAGTGCCAGTACCACGATAGGACCAAGATTCGAATTCCATCCAGATCCCGTAATGTGGACTAACTATCCAACTAAGAGCTATCAATTACCCCACTAATTCGTTATATGGCCGGCGTGTACCAGCAGGTCGTCATGAAAATGTTTTGACATAAAACATAATACATTTATTCCGCTACTGTATTACGTATGTCTTCCTTCTCTAAGTTCAATATCAATAATAATATATCGTAACCCTCATCTCATTCACAATCATTTTCTTTCTCTCTCTCTTTCACCCTACAACACCGTAGTTGACATATTTCACCGCTTCTCTGACTCGCCTTAATTCAAATTGCTATCCTAACGGCTTTCCTATCGAATATGGATATTAAATATGTTCTTGCTGCAGTTTATATTTTCATTATTATCTTTACTGTGATCTCCATACTCTTTTCTAAGCTTTTTTAACTGTTATGCAAAACAATTATTTATAAATTTCACTTTCCCACTCATTTCAATCCTTACAATACCTGTTCAAAACAATGACGAAAATATTTCACAAGTTGTGATCAGAACTATATGAAAATGATTTAATTGGCTTTGAATTCCAGCAACAAAATCGATATTTCACGAGAAAGAATAATTTGCTAATAAGCCAACAAAAAGGCACCTATTGCGCAACGTGTAGCTAGACCACCGCCTAACCAAATGTCCGCTGGGAACGCAGCCCGTTCGTTCACTTGCACCCGGACCAGAGAAAAAGGCAAGCGAAGTGAGAGCATTGTGTACGTGTACGTCAACCGTTCCTGTCAAAAATCGGTTTTCTTCTGCAAGCGCAAGACGTGTGTTTTTCCGCGTCCATAACAAAAGCCAGAAACTTTTGCTTGTATCAAAAAACGGGGTTCGTAAAATGTACTTAAATTGTGTTACGTAAGTTGTGCCGAGTTCTTTTCTGGCCGTAATTACACACAAAACTCCGGAACCCAACGTTATGGGTTGTGGTGGTGGTGCGTGTGCGTGAATTGTCGTGATGGCGTGTGAGATGTAGTGAAGCAGTTGTTGTCGTCAAACCACCAGGGGGTGAATGTTTTGTTGTGCGAAATATGGTGGCTTGGATGGAGTGAAATTTAGTATATTGGTCAGAGTTTGGATAAGCAGTGTGAGCACTACAGCTGCCCTTTTGTACAGGTTGATGCTTCCGCTGCGCACGATTGATTAGGGTTGAAAGTGTTGTGTGTGTGATTTTTTTTATTCTTTGTTTCGCAGCTTCACAACAGCATCAGCGAAGAGCTAGAAATCTAAAACGCAACAATAATGTATAGTAAAGCGTTATTTGGTTTGAAGCGTAATTTCTTTATTAAGGTCTCTTCAGCTTGTGACAAAACAGCTGATAACATGTATGCTTTTTATTTCATTTATCGGATGACACGAATAATGCAGTTACGAATAATAAAACACAAACGAAACGTGCCACTTTTCCGTCCAATTGTTGTTATTGCTGTGCTGTGACTCTCTGTTTTCCCTTTTGTGGTCGCACCTCACACTGTTCCGAAGTGTCAAAAAGGAAAAACGAGAAACACGTCTAGCAGCAGCACAACTCTCCCAGCGAAGAAAATGCACCTCTTTTGGCGCATGGGGAGCATGCTCCTAGAAACAAAGTCCTGTTTGTGTTTAGTTGTTGTTTTTTTCGTCAATTTTCCACCACCGATGATCGATTTTCTTCGCCAAAATGTCACCAAGGACCGCCGGACTCGCTCTTCTATTTCGGTCGGTTGCATGCCGCCCCCCCCACTGGTGGGGAGGCCACGGTCATGTTTCATAACCCATCGATGTAGCATAAACACACAGCTGATTGTTGTCCCTCCCCCGTACACGGGTTGCTGTGCTGAAGGAGCCTTACACATGTGTTTGTGTCTGAAATGAATCCATACAACATTGGCCCATCAGTTGGAGAGAATTTTATACAATTCTACCGTATTTTCTTTCTTATTATTTAACCATCCTCTTAAGTAGTTTGATGGTTATTTTTGGTAATCACATTCACCCCCGAACTTGATAGACGAAGCGCGGGGGTTAAACGATACTTTTGGCACGGACGATTTAACAACACACATCACAAAAGGATTATACGGTGGAGGGCACGCGTTTTCATCTACGTAATATGTGCGCGGCTGTATGTGTGTGTCTGGTTTGTAGCTTACTATAGCAACGTGGCTGCTGCGGCTGCTTAGATGATGATCAACCAAGAAAGCGAGCATCAAAGCATACCAAAGGCTGCTGCATGTGTTCATGATGCCCGACGGTGGTAACGTAATGGAAGTGGCCGCCGTTTGAGTGTATGTGTTTATGTGGTACGAGCTAAAAAAAAATGCGATTGTGTTTGCCAGCCAGCCAGCCAGCCAGTTCCCCAACACTGTCTGCTGTTTGAAGTGTGTGATTTTGTATTTATAATCTTTTGGCTAGCCTGTCGAGATTGGTTTGTTTGTGCAAGTGTTTGGTGTGAAGCGGCATTAAAATATGCTTCTAATCTCCTCATAGTTAAAATTCAATTTCGTTTCTTTGTCCCAGGGTTGTGTGAAGAAACAAAGTGCAATATAAAGTGCTATTGGGTGCAAAAAAAAGGGGGGGAAATAAAATCAGTGTGCGCTTAGATGAAAGAAATCTCAGCTAAACTACATACAGCCGGGTGTTAATAGTTTCAGCTTGATAATATAGTGGAAGGTAAGTTAAACTTAGCACTTCAGTAAGTTGTAAAGGAATTATTAAAATCGGTGGATTTTTGCTATAGAACCTCTTGACTTTCACACTTTTCGTAGTCGTTACCGACGATATTAATATGGTGTGGTGTGTGACCTTAAATATTCACGCCGCCCCTACATCGCTTGGGTCCACTAAGTCGAAAACAACTTTAAGCCTTCACCGCACCAAAAGTGGAGCTCGAAGGAGATTGACTCTTAGCACCGGAAATCTGTCATTGACATTGTTTTGTGGTGGGCATTCATATGCCCTGGTATCCGGACGGCCGTGCAGAGAAAAAATGTGTTCTGATCGGGCCAAAGAAAGGTATCGCAAAAGTATGTTTGATTCGCAATAGATTGTAAAGATCTTCGATAAAAAGTTAGAGCAATACAAACAGTTTTTATATATGAAGGAGAGACCATAGTTTAGTCGAGATTTTAGTAAAGAACTAGTTGGCTGTTATAGCAATACAGTTATGGCACACAGCCATCTTTTGTGTGGCTCTTATTTACAAGTTGAAGTTTTGGGTTTAAGAAATTGAAAACGGATTTTCGGTAGTTTAGTGGATGTAGATGTGGTATGTTTATGATGTTGTTTTGGCCAACAAACATGCAGATACGTACAGGTACAGGTGCTTTGTTGTTTCATATCCAAAAACTTTAGAAAAATTGTACTTCCCGAGCCAACCGACTAGTTGGCAACACTTGTTAAAAAAAAGGTCTATTTCCTTGCAATGTGATACTTCTTAGCCAGTGGTCGGCAAACTCTTCGTAGCAAAGCGCTACATAGTTTTTATCTTTCTGGAGAATGTTTGAAGAACATTAAATTATGTGCTAAACAATTAGGCAAAACGCAATGACTCTGTGACCCTCTTCTGATGATTGTCTTTTGTAACACGTCTTTTTGCTATTAGTATTACTTTGAGGAACTGTAATTGACGTACTATCAGCTATATTCTTGAGCATTGGAGTTTGTGAGGCATCTTTTTGGTCACTAGTTATGGTTGATTTGAATTTTCCGACATCCTCTCTCTTCTAAAGATCAAAAAAATATCGAATCTGGGCCAGATTTCAGTTACCCAATAGTCTTGTAAGACCATGTAATGCACCAGAGGCAGAAGAGGAATTTCTCCATACGGTGAATAAGATTCTGGACATTACGAGATATCGGATTTTTGTACAAAAGACTTTGGGCGGCCCGGTGGTGTATCCGATAGCGGCGCCGGTCTTCACACGGCAGGACCGGGGTTCGAATCCCGGCGGACCGCCTCCCCGTACGCAGGACTGACTATCCAGCTACGGGTATAAATAAGTCACAGAAAGCTAGCAATTGCTAGCAGGCCAAGACCTACCGAGGTTGTAGTGCCAGAGAAGAAGAAGAAGACTTTGCTAAAGCTTTTATTATATCCGCAGATAAATAAATGTTGTTTTTTATTATTTTTATTTAAAAAAATGGGTTGATTAAAGTGTTGCCTATTGTTCGTTATTACTTTCTGTTGTGTATGTACCAAATCATGGATACCATTTCTAAAAAAAGGGACTCCTGGTTGGAGTGGTTCGTAATAATTCACACCGATCTGATCCCACCAGATACGCAACAAAACCATGCGGCCTATGGATGTTCGGACGAGGTTATAAAGTTACGGTATGACCAGGAATTCCTTATGATTTTTGAACTTGGTATTGCTGAAAAGGATCCACATCTCATCTGCCCATCACGGTGTTGTGTTGGAATAGTTTCTGATTGTACCGCTGGAGCAACATTTCACACATAATGTGCCGACATTCTATGCCACAGTTTATGGGGAATCCATTTTACTTCTTTCTGTATAATTCCTGCGATTATCTTCCAGTAAGTTCGCTCATTTATCGTAGACATGAAATAGTTCTCGATGTGCTTTGGCTGCCATTTTGATCAATTTTAATAGAAAAAAGCAATACTTCCCACAAATGACGGTTATCTGCCACAAAATCAGCCATATACAATATTGTAATATAGTTTTGTTTTGACACGTTTAAATATGTCACAGTTGCGTCCCATTTTGTCCTGGTCCTATGGTACAAAAACGGAGAATCAATTGATCGCCAATGGCTTGAAATAGCTGAAAACATGTGATCATTTCTGTTTACAACAGCCATCTCTAAGGTCGGTAAGGATTACCGAAGAGGCATCTTATGAGGAGTAGTTCTTGGACGTATAAATTAACTTCATAACAGAGGATCTGCTAACCACTGCCCTTTATAACTTAGTAAGCCTCACTTGTCTTAAAGGTAAACTTCAAAAGCGATCCTAGCAACGATGCGTGATGTTTTGCGTGGCGCCGAGCTTTCCAGCGCCATGCAATTGAGTAGGCGTAGACGA
>KZ062955.1:67673-80775 GCA_002091835.1 Anopheles maculatus
GCGTCAATCACAGCGTCATTTAGTGTTGGGCAACACACAACAGTAAATATAAGGTGGTGGTGGAGGATTGCCACTGACGGTGACACAATCAGTGCGTGCGTACAGTTGTGTTAGTGTGTCAAACAACGAAAAACAAAACAAAAAAAGAAATAGAAAAGAAACTTGCCCACGTTTGTGCGTAGCGATTCGGGTGCGACACACACACACCTTGTTTTTTAATGTTCCGATTCCTCTCACTGCTTGTACGGTTGAACCAGATTCGAAACATTTCTTCCGTATGCTCTTCCGTAATTCCTTTTTACCGATTTTGTTGTCTTATCTTTTATTTTGGTGCCCTATCACGCAAACATTGGGAGTTGTTAAACTCTACCATATCGATGCAGGTCCTAAGAAGGATACTGGTAAATACTACCAGAGTAGAGAGCCCTGTAATGCGTCGTAAGTCGCAGACAGAAACAAACGTACGCACTTTCTTTACTTCTTCTCGCGTCACACAGGCCACATAGCCATTACGTAATGGCATTTTCCACTCTCAAACACCGAGGGTGGTTTTGGAGATTTTTCGGTGGTTTGATTTTCCAAGTTTTTCGGTTCGAATGTGTATGTGTTTTCATTTTAACTTGGTCGGCTGCAACAATGGGGTGGCGCAGCTGGTTGTTTGTTTAGTTGTTGGGTGAGCTTATCAGATGCGTTACGCAGCGATGTGAGTTTCGTTTAGGTATATACATTTCGGTCCGGTGTGTGTTGGAAAGTTACTATTTCATAATTAGATTTGTCAAAAAAAAGTTCAATCTTACAGCCGATAAAAGGAAGAGATAAGGGAAATGGTTAGTAATTTTCACTCCTCGTTTGTTGTGGTTTTAAGTTGGGGATGTAATCATCAGCGACAGACTGTGTGATTGTATGATTACGAGCGAACCAGTTGAAGTATTGATAATTTCGACGAGAGTTCCCGTTTTTTGGCAATGTTCCTGGACTATCAACGTTAATGAGTTGAGAACGGGGGAGGAAATTATAATTGTTACAATCATTATAACGGGTACAGATTGTAAACAGAATTTGGAAGCATGTACTAACGACCCTTGAAACAATGAGAGTTAACTTTGTAACAAGTAGTACTTTAAATTGTATATAATCAGCTTGTATAATCGCAAAACACACTTCAAACAGAGCAAAGTTTGCTCTTCGGAATACATATTACTTGCCGAATGTGGACGATACTTTTAATGCTTGAAGTCCACAAGCCATACAGCGTACTATTTCCTCTACCAAGGTGAATGTTTTTGCGCACAATAGCGCTACGCACAATAATACGAAGATTGTTTTCCATATACATCAAATTACAATGGTAAGGTAAGGTGCCTGACACAAAAGAATTGGTGTCATAAATAAAGGCCCCAAAAATCCGTAAACAATCCCACCAACAATGTTTGTCAGGCATCAAATAACAACGTACCTATGCTTGGTGTTCAATTCTTAATTAAACTAAAACCACCCGCCTTAGAAGTACGTGTTGTTGTGACAAAAGGGTGGCATAGTAGTGGAGAAGAATGTTTCAAGGGTTTGTATGGAAAGGAATCGTGTGATGTATCAGGTTTAAGGTAATTTAATCAGTCTTAAGTAGTTGAGACAACACACAAAAGAATGAAACATTTCTTCCGTATGCTCTTCCGTAATTCCTTTTTACCGATTTTGTTGTCTTATCTTTTATTTTGGTGCCCTATCACGCAAACATTGGGAGTTGTTAAACTCTACCATATCGATGCAGGTCCTAAGAAGGATACTGGTAAATACTACCAGAGTAGAGAGCCCTGTAATGCGTCGTAAGTCGCAGACAGAAACAAACGTACGCACTTTCTTTACTTCTTCTCGCGTCACACAGGCCACATAGCCATTACGTAATGGCATTTTCCACTCTCAAACACCGAGGGTGGTTTTGGAGATTTTTCGGTGGTTTGATTTTCCAAGTTTTTCGGTTCGAATGTGTATGTGTTTTCATTTTAACTTGGTCGGCTGCAACAATGGGGTGGCGCAGCTGGTTGTTTGTTTAGTTGTTGGGTGAGCTTATCAGATGCGTTACGCAGCGATGTGAGTTTCGTTTAGGTATATACATTTCGGTCCGGTGTGTGTTGGAAAGTTACTATTTCATAATTAGATTTGTCAAAAAAAAGTTCAATCTTACAGCCGATAAAAGGAAGAGATAAGGGAAATGGTTAGTAATTTTCACTCCTCGTTTGTTGTGGTTTTAAGTTGGGGATGTAATCATCAGCGACAGACTGTGTGATTGTATGATTACGAGCGAACCAGTTGAAGTATTGATAATTTCGACGAGAGTTCCCGTTTTTTGGCAATGTTCCTGGACTATCAACGTTAATGAGTTGAGAACGGGGGAGGAAATTATAATTGTTACAATCATTATAACGGGTACAGATTGTAAACAGAATTTGGAAGCATGTACTAACGACCCTTGAAACAATGAGAGTTAACTTTGTAACAAGTAGTACTTTAAATTGTATATAATCAGCTTGTATAATCGCAAAACACACTTCAAACAGAGCAAAGTTTGCTCTTCGGAATACATATTACTTGCCGAATGTGGACGATACTTTTAATGCTTGAAGTCCACAAGCCATACAGCGTACTATTTCCTCTACCAAGGTGAATGTTTTTGCGCACAATAGCGCTACGCACAATAATACGAAGATTGTTTTCCATATACATCAAATTACAATGGTAAGGTAAGGTGCCTGACACAAAAGAATCGGTGCCATAAATAAAGGTAACATAGGAAAGAAACGGTGGGTCCCCAAAATTTGTAAACAATCCCACCAACAATGTTTGTCAGGCATCAAATAACAACGTACCTATGCTTGGTGTTCAATTCTTAATTAAACTAAAACCACCCGCCTTAGAAGTACGTGTTGTTGTGACAAAAGGGTGGCATAGTAGTGGAGAAGATCAGTTTCAAGGGTTTGTATGGGAAGGAATCGTGTGATGTATCAGGTTTAAGGTAATTTAATCAGTCTTAAGTAGTTGAGACAACACACAAAAGAATGAGCCATGTTGTTGTGTCTTTCTTCACACATTGTTTGGAGGTTACGAACAGAAATCGAAAGTAGTTTGGAAGTTTGGATATCTTTTTAATTTCATTTTATTGCATTTCATTTTAGACACAAAATGCTCAGATGTCAAGCAAATAACCTTATAGGCGTTTAGACTTACCGTACACGATTGAGGTATCCAACAAAGGAAAACTAATTCACGGGGACCGATTTTGGCCACTCAATGATGTTCATACGTTATCGTCACATTACTTTATCCTACCTAAACATAAATCAGGGCCTGGTCAGACTTAGTCAGAGCACTCCTCTAAATGGTGCCTTGTTGCGTGGTTTGTTAGTTTTCAAGAACTCCTGTCTATATTTGACTATTTAAAAATATCTGGACAAGATGTGGACGTATGTAACTTGCTGTCCATGTTTAAGATGAAGTTGACAACGTTTATGAAAATTATCCCATTAGATGGTACTCACAACACCATTCGAAGAGATTTTTAACTGACCTGTGCAGTGACCATAAGCGATAGACAGGGTGTTCAAAGGAAATTTGACAGTTACCTACGAAAAATTGATCATTTAGGACATTTTTTTTTGTAAAAAGAGTGGATCAACATGCTCCTTATTGAAATTATTAAACATATCCGCCTTCGGCATCAATTACGACGAAGTACGAAGTTCTGGAATATCGTGTCCTTAAGAAGGGCAGCAAAAACGGAACTCATTTTCCCCACTGGTTCTGCCTTGCTGTTGCTGAACGATCGATTAGTTATCACGTTAGTTATCACGAGTTAGGATGCCACACGTTTGGCTTAGTCATCAAAGCTTTCTACCAACCATTTTATAGTTTTAGCAGCCGTATAACAAGGTGCGAAATTCTGCTAAAACACTTATAGCCTGCCATTGGCCACTCTAGTCATCTAAGCGATCACTACCATTTCCAAATTAACGCCAAAATCTCGATCTTGCAACACTCGCACCTGCAGATCGGCCAAGAGAGATCGTCAGTGCGAACGCGATCTTATTGTCGAGAATGTTTTCTTCTTTTACCAACTTCTTTGTAATCGATTTTGCTTGCTTGCATCTCGCTCCGGGATGATTTTGAGACCACTGCGCACACTCCATTATGTCCCGGTTCTGCTTTCTGGCGCGTATCATCATGATGCACGTGATTCATTTCCACATTTCAGACGGGTTAAACATTTTTGGTGCACTGAAATTTTTTCACCAATTACTATACAATATTAGCATTCGATTGACCTATTGCTTGTGTAGATAATATAATCGTAACTGTCAAATTTACCTAGAACATCCTGTATGAAAAGTGTACCTCTTCTTCTCTAAAATAGTGCGTATTAATGTTATCGTTACGAGAGCAACACTGTGTGACGAATGATGCTAGCGACGCAATAAATGTTTTTGGGCGCTACATTTGCGCCATCAAACTAACGTTCAACACAAATGATTATTCTATATTAACGTACAGACAGTCTCTCTCTGTATCAAGTGTAACACGACTCGTAAACTGCTAGCGTAGTACAGCATGCACGCCTTCCATGAATTTCGGGAAGGGTGCGCTTACAGTACGGTGTAATAATTCAGTGTTTCAGCAATTTCCGGTGTATGATATCCAACGGGTGGACAAACAAGATACCGGGCATCGATAATGTTTATCGTCCCTTCTCTGTTGTAGCTTCGAATAAATGTCACACACAACGTGAATGATTTGTTTGAGTTGGCATCTCCAGTGCGTTTGAGTGCGTTAGTTGAATTATAAGTTTGAAGTTACTATGCTATCTCTAGTCTGGCCTGTCAGAAACTGGGCCAGTTTAAACTACACTACAACCAAAGCTATTTGTACAAGTTTTACATCAATCCGTTGTTTGTTAGCTGCTAGCGATTGAATGTGCTTTTCAAATGCGACATGTGTGGTGTCTTATCGCTGGAACACAAGGTCGTGTTTAAAGATTGTCATCCTAATGGAAGGAAATTTTTACTCATCGGACGGATTTCATCTTATCAACCGGTCCAGCATCTTTGCTTGCTTTGGTTTTAAGGGGTTTTGTTTTCACAGCCCTTATCAGCAGTCCCTTCGCCGGTTCGGGATGAACGACAACCGGTCATAACCTTGTAGCGTTGCGTTGTGCCGTCCAGTAATAGAGAGTTGGTGATCTTTGAAGGGTTTAGTTAAACATTTCTGGGGAATAATATTTTAGGAATTCGTTGTTAGAAATGATTACTTAGATATGGGATAGCGAATAGATGCCTTGTGATTGGAATCTCGGTATAATCTATCCCATATACAAGAAGGGAGATAGGCTAGAGTGCAGCAACTACAGGGGTATTACGGTGTTGAATTTCTCAACTACAAAATTCTCTCCTTAGTAATACAAGCTAGACTTCTCCCATTCGTTGAAGAGAGAGTTTGGAACTATCAGAGAGGATTCCGAAAGGTAAAATCAACCACTGACCAGATATTTAACATACGGCTCATCTTGGAAAAGATGGCGGAACAGTCGCTACAACTCCTACCATCTCTTCATTGATTTTAATGTCCCATACGATAGCATAACCAGGGAAAAACTTTGCGACGCAATGATCTCATTTGGAATCCAGACCAAGCTTACCAGGCTTGTACGTATGACAATGACCAACATCACATGCCAGGTGAAGGTGGATGGAAAACTCTCAGGGTCCTTTGCTACCACCAAGGGCCTGCGTCAGGGAGACGGGCTTGTTTGTCTCCTATTCAATCTGGCGCTAGAGAGGGCCATCCGAGACTCGGAGGTTTAAACTTCGGGGACCAACTTCTATAAGTCACTCCAGATCTTGGCATACGCTGATGACATAGATATCCTTCGTTTGAGGCTCTCCTATGTAGCAGAAGCTTATCAAACTTCTCCACTCAAAATACGTGTCGCGACAGACGAAGCTGGGACTGTATAGAACCTCTGTAGTTCATGGACATGGACTCTGTCCAAAGCTGACGAAAACCTCTTAGCCGCGTTCAATTGGAAGATCAGAAGGAATTTGGCCAAGTATGTGTGGAAGGACAATGTAGGAGCCGCTACTATGACGAGCTCTCATCATCGTGCAGCGAATTAGGCTCGCCAGCCTTCGGTGGGCTGGTCATGTCATGAGAATGGCACTGGACGATCCAGCCCGTAAAGACCCTTTAAGCCATTCACATGAACAAAGGAGGCGTGGTAGGTCCAAAAGTGAGATGGAGTGATGGAGTTGATGCGTCCGCCAGAAAGGCCAGAATATAAAATGATAAATAGTCTCCAAACCACGAGATACCACGATTAGTGTCTTCGGTTAGTAATTTGAGGCTAGAAATGGGGTTCTTTTAAGTTCTTTCAAACCTGTTTGTAAGTTCCTCCATAACGATGAGTAGCGGTTTAGTTGGAGAAAGGCTGTTCGTACAACAAGTAATTTTTCCCCCTACATATTTGATCCCAAAGCGAAAAAAACTCATATTTCGTGACCGTCAAATACGATGACAGGAGCTAACTATCTATCCCAAAGTGGAGAAACCCCCCGTTGATTAACGTGTGTTCCGCTCTAAGGCAAAAAATGTAATCTCCTGCGAATATTACACGGTAATCGTCAGGTTTAGCGTAAAAACGAAAAACCGAATATTGTGCCAATTCATGTAGTGTGGCATGGAAATGTTGTGCCATGTCAAAAACCGTTCACTCCCATCACCGGGCGTACTCTCGACTGTTGATGCGTGCGTATGTGTGGGGGTGTTGTATCCGGAAGGCTACCTACCACCTTTCACTGAATGGGGCATGGTAGCCGTGCTAACAACAACAAAAAATAAACACCCCCGCTGTTGATGAGGAGGGCGTGAGCTGTGTGTTGCTACGGGAAATTCCCCGGGGTAGATGACGAGCCCCAAAACGCCAAACCACTCGGCGGTACTCCACTCGGCCTTACCAATCAACAGACACGAACGATGATGTTAAATGTGTAACATCAATGCCACACGATCGCTGCCAGCCCACACCGAGAAGGCTTATTTTTCCGAATTTTGTACATTTCGTTAGCTTCGGGAAATGAAAATTCATCGCAAAAGGCTGCGCCGGCTGATGCCGCGAATGAATAATAGATCCAGTACTTGGCCGCTGTTACAGGCCCCGTCACAGTAATAATGGTGCTGTGCACCACCCGGTCGGGTGAGGAAAGTTTCTGCGGTGATGAAAATGAAAATGGTGCTGTGAACTTTGCTGAAAAAAAAGAGTGTTTTGCTTTTTTGTTTTTTTGGGAAGATCTTATCGTATGTGTTACGAATCATGTGAATTTTGCATTTTAATTATTGATTTTTAATGTGTTTTTTCTGTTGTATAAATTCTTCTCCACGCTATATAATCATTCTAGTCATCCAACATAAACGCATAACTTCAGGCTCAGCGTGGTATGGTTGGAGAAAGGAAAGTTTTTATCACGATATTTCAGATGCTAATTATGTTTTATCGCTTAGAGAGCAGTTCAATGAATTTCACAAAATCAGGACAATATATCCTGGGCGTTCCACTCTGCAAACACTTGCCGTCTCAGACTCAACCAAAGATGAAGAATTGATGATACAAGCGTTTCCAACATGTGTCATCAGTAACAGGCAACTTTATTCTAGTCTACTGATTCTCCGGGTCACACGTGTAGACGGAGAGATAGATACAAATTTAGAATCTAAATTTACGCTCCAAATACTCAGCTCTCCCTCCTGCTGGTAACGATCAGGATTCCCCCGTTTTGTTTGGTATCCCGAGCCGCTGTTGTGGTATTTTGCAGAGATTGGTAAAACCTCAGCAATAAAAGTGGACAGTTCAGGATTATTGATTTCATCTCAGAACCGCATACCGTATCACGCTGTCCTAACCCTCGTTATAAATGCGTCACAGGTTCAATAATTATTACATTCCAGCCCTGTCGACCAAAACTTGCGGCAGGATGTGACCACTAACGAGGACACGGTACTAGGGCTTCCTGCTTCAAGTGGTCTCGGGAACGCTTAGAGTTGCCGAAATGAACCTCTCCACTCCACAGTATTAGGATGTTTGGGTGCGTATGGGTGCAGGAAGGGTACACTGACGAGATGACTGATGAGAACCAATCGAGGAGTCGGTATTGCGTGTCCTAGCGTGTCCTATTGCGAGATAATAAACATTTGTTCCTTTTCGCCGACCGATTCTCGGGAGACGCACGCTCTAGCAGTAGTAGTAGTTCATGGGACGCCCGTTTTTGTGCGTCATCACCGGTTGGATGATTTTGTTGGACGAACTGCCGGCGGTCGTCCAATTGCAGTGCCAAAAAGGTGAACGGTCGTTGAACAGTGATCGCTTTGTGTGTGTGTGTGTGCTTCTCTCGAGTGAAACTGTGGAAATAACGATGAAGATGCAGAACCATCTGGATTTACCCAAATCTCGCATAATAAAGGAAAGCTTCCAACGCGCGCGCGAGAGTCATTTATTCTTGAAGGGCATGGTATAATGTGCCTTTTTTTTGTTGAAAGGAGACGCCATGAATAATGGTTGGAGAAAGCAAATTGTGATGGTTTTTTTGTTTGGTTGTTATTGATAGGGATTATCTCTTTCTCGTTTCTGGCGATTTATTGTAAATATGAAGTAAAATAATATTGATTTTTTAAGGGACCATTCTCTAGCTGAATAGCTCCACCAAACGGTTCATTCTTTGTGGACATGTGCAATGCTAGTTACAACATCTAAGCAAAAGAACTTCAGGTTTTCGCGATGGAATTTCGCAGACAAATTTTCAGCTCACTCACTTAAACTAAAACACTGAACAGCACTTTAGACGGGGGACGGGATGGATGAGAAAACACTCCTCCCACCCCCACCAATCACAGCTACCAATGAGTTGAAATCGAGCAGGGAGTAACAGTGTGCTCGACGCGATTCAACCTACCGCTAGCAATAAACGCACTGCAAACGATAGAAGTTGTTCTTGGTGCGATCGCGAATGAGACACCGTGACACCGAGCCGGCGGATATGAATGGAAACGAGATTCGCCTTCGTTTCCATTTTCGCTTGGCATTTATTATTCTGAAGCTGCTGCGCTCTGCTGCTGGAAGTTATTTCGCACCTAACCACAAACAGAAAGCTGCCACGAGTGAGTGAGGCTAGTGAAGCTAGCTCGAAAAGCTACAGTAGCGTTGGGGGGGGAAAAAACCTGTGAAAAATTGTACGTAACGTTTTCTGCTTTCTTTTACCACTCATCATTTGTTCTGGGGAGGTTTTTTTCGGTTCTTGCATTCTTTCTACGGCAAAATGTTCCTATGGTGTGTAAAACGGCACAAAGGCAAGATAAAGTTTGTATTGCAAAAGCATCTTTAGTCTCGATTAGTCATTGTTATCAGTCGCGGTAAGCTCAATAATTGACAATTTGAGATACACAAACTTAAAAGAAGCAGTTTTGTTCAGTATTGGTTTAATTTCTCGGATAAGCAATTGTTGGTGGGAGTTTTTAGGCAAACGAAATGACATCATCTCGAACGAGATATTATCTTGTAGATATTAAATATGGATACGTCTCCAATTTTAGACGAAGCTGATATTTATTTACACTACAAGAAATTTTACTCTGGAATTCTATTATGAAACGAGCAACAGAACATCTGTTTAACCGTCTGTGGTTCTTTCACATTTGACTTATACTAGAGTCCTCATGACAAATGCAAGTTTATAGTGGTGGCCGATGATATGCCAGTTGCAGCGCATGATATCATGAATCTGACGTCGCCTTTAGGACAGTACCAAATATATTTTTGATACTACACAAGGCTGTACTTTGACAGCTGTGTATAATTAGGGAAATTTTGTTCTTAAATATGTAGCGATAAAATACTGATGACCTGGCTGGCTCATTTAAGGCATATTTATACAGGCAATTTTTTACTTGCTTGTAATAGTCCTCCCGATATTAGCCACATTGTGGTTTTATATGCCGCAATTTTGCTATCATCTGCTACAGTTGTGTAGTACATCATGCTCCTGTGATATTATATAGGGGTTTTGAGCGCTCAGAGGTTTAAGATTTTGTGTATTTGTTTTAATAATTGTTTGTGTTGCTCTGTAATACGAAAACCTCCTAAATGCTAGTCTCTAGTTTCATTTGTCTTAGTACATTTAAATCATTATTGTTTCGTTTCTTTATTTGTGATGAAAACATTACCTCTTAAATAGATTTTTTATAGAAAAAAAAACTTAACCACAACTTCACGCAAACGTGTAAAAGCTCAATTTACTTAACTCTTGCGATTCACGGTCGGAAACAAACACTCAATCAGCTCACAGCATTACTTACCGCCTACCAGTGTTGTCCATATTTGGACCTCCGATCTATTTGCTTGGAGCATTGGCACCTCTGCAAAGAAAGAAAAAAAAACGGCCAAATAATAGCGATTGTTTGAAATTGTTGACAAAACACCTTAAAGTTGAATGAACCGCAAAGACAGCGACCGTAAACAAAATTTACTTAGAGACACAAGCATTGCTTGCTTAGAGACACGGTTTCCAAATATTCCGTGACATCATGAAACCCAAGCAGGTCGCAGCTTAAAACATTTGTGCGGAACGGAGCACAAGAATCGTGTGTCGTCAATGTCTAAGCAATTGTCGCACAGCTCCAAGAGTTTTCGGTGTTTTTTTCTTCATGTGCAAGACACGGAGTTGATTGTTTGCGATTATCTCTTGCGGCCAATGTTCCATTTGCCTATCTCTTGTACATGACTCATGCCACATCATCATGCTACTGTGCTGTGGGCTGTGGTTGATTTGTCCGTGGGTAATTAGCGTCCGTAGGCCTACCGCCAGAGTGGGCAGCATGGTGAAATTATTTTGTAAACATACTGCTCGAACACGGGCAATGATTGTTTTGCTTCTGTTTTCCTACACTGTGAGGAGAGGGAGGCCATTTTTTTGTCTTCAAATTTCTTGGTGTGTCTATCGGTACTGCATACGCTAATTTGTTCCTCAAAAGTAACAATTGGTAGACGAAGGGTTGTGGTGTGTAGTAAATAGGATGTGATTAAAGAGGTAATGGATTAGTGTTGTATAAATTATGCTCATGTGTTATTTATTTTTGAAGTACGAGCGACATACATTGAATCTTTATGGGTGCACTACTTCCTTTTAAAATTCACACATTTATAAAACGAATACTTAAAATCCAAATGTGGTAATATACTGGTGACGAGCCATCATTACTAACACCTCGCCATTAATGACTTCATCGGCTGTGGAATGAACGAACCAAGGGTATTAGTTGGAATGTTCACATGATACCGGTTTATTTGTGTAAAATAGTTTTGCGTATTATGCAATCATATTTGTCGCTGTTTGGCGAACGGCTGCGAGTTGATGATTAAAATCGTATTAACACTCACTTGTGTGCGTTATATTTTGTTGATCGTGCGTTATGGAATGCATCATTTTCGCAGGAAGTCATGCGTACTTTCTCGTTTTTATTAGGACATCAGCTATTAACTATGGCCACCTTTTAACCTAGCCCAAAGAATCAATTTTTCACCCTACGGAAGCTCCTCTCGATCATCCTACGTTCCTTACTCTCAAAAAACCAATGCTGTTGATCGAATGTACACAAACCGGATGGAATCCAACACGGTCTGCTCCAATCGCCTGGACGTCTGTCGTTTGTACGACACTGCCGGTTTGAATTTAAATTCATCCATTATGTAAAGCTTTTGCTTTCTCCTCTCGCTCCTGCGCGCGCTCTACAATGCATCCGGCTGCGAACAGTTACAGCCGTAACGACACGGTGCGCAACGTTGCCGAACGCGCCGGTTGTGTTGCCGATATCTCTAGCCAACCAACCACAGCCCATCAGCCCAGCTCTGGTCTATTGCTTTCTTATGTGACGAAATCACGATCGCGATCGTCGATATATGGAGCCACAGTGCTGTTGTGTATTACTGGTGCGCTCCTGACGTAGTTCCGAGTGGTGAGTAATCACACCCTACCTACTGACTACTACTACGCCATTGACGTCTCGCTGTCGGTAATGACTTATGGTGCTGGGAAAAGGGATAGTGTTAAGAGATATGGAAGAAAAGTGGTCGGAATGAGCGAAATGAGATGGATTCAGATCACTGGCACTGGTTAGGTAACGTGGGATAAAAGCCATCGTGAAGATATATTGCTCAGTCGTTTAATAGTGAATAATTTGATTATTCTCACTAATCCACTGAACCGAGCGGGGCAGAAAACTAAAACTAACCAGCCAGCCTACCTTTAGACTGTGGGACAGCTTTAACGAACCGAGCGTTCGTTCAAGCGTGTCTTGCGATCGCGATTTTTGGTGCGCACGAAATCATGACTTTCGATCAAGAAAGACGGAAATCATTAGTTTACAATGTAGGTTGTTTCGGAGCGCCTGGAGTGACCTTTTCCATTCGCTTGCAAGTGATTGAATCGTGAGCAACGATTTTTCTGGGACGTTATTTTACTCGTAAAGTTTTGAAGGTTCGATTCAGAAAATGACGAAACGAACATCAACATATAGTTTCTATTTATCCAAGGGTTCTATTTATTTATTTATAGGGTTCTATTTATCCAAGGTAAGGTACTTAACATTTTAAAGGAATCAACTTAATTTAAATGTAATAAAGCAGAGCATATTAGCCTTCACGTTGTTGCTTTAGAGAGCGAATATTTCGCCACACTAGAGACCATATGTCGTGCACCAATAGTTTCGGTATGGAAAAAACACATTCAACCATTACCTTGGCTAGATCAATTAAGAGAGAAGGGCTAATAGATTGGTGTGGTCTGGACAGAAGAACAGAATCGTAGAACCAGAAACACTTTCCAATATCGACTTGCTTCCTCTATGGCAATGTATGGTTGTCGATGGACAAATGACCACATATCAGTTAGGTACAGGATGACAGGTTGAAGTGGCGCTGAAAAGCAAAATCCAATGGGCGTCTTGAGCGTAAATTGAAGTTAAAGGTCGCATCCAACTAGAAGCAATAAATTGATCGTCTCTATATGTGTGTGTG
>KZ062955.1:81107-91301 GCA_002091835.1 Anopheles maculatus
CACACACATCCCATCCAGGACTCGTGCAACTTGCTATATGGTAGGACCGGCCTGGATGGTGGAGATTCCTTTTATTTACGTTAACCATTTGTTTCTTTTGCGATCCAGCCAACCGTATTCTTTCGAGATGCAGCGACGCGTGTCTGCCGGTTACGTTACGTAGGATTGGCGCGCAGCTCCATTCCGGACCCGGTTCGGTATCGGTTGGGCAAGGGTGTTTGCTTGTAAATTGTTAATAGCTAATTGCCATCGTTTCGGAACTGTGCGTTTCGATTAATTTGAACGTGATTCAATTTGTCTTCCTCACCAAGCAAACAGTGTTGGTAAAAATGGCAATTAATTACGTCAAAAATGGTGTATTGAAACGCTCGCATTGATGGGAAACTGGGTACTGAGGTTCGTTGATGCTAATGCTTGCTTGTTTTTTTGGGTTTTTGATTTGATTCAAGCATTGCGTAATGCGTCTTTTCCGATGCAGTACAAATATCATAGCAGTGTTATATCACTAGGGGGTGAGATTCGAACGATCCTTGTACACTTGTACTGAAGACATCTACAAAAGGGAAAGCAATGTTACTACTGCTTCACCTACATGTTGGACATGCGCTTTTGTATACTGGACGTAATAAAATTGGTCTACAATATTATTCAAACAACGAAAAGATCTTAACCCGTATTACAAACTCCACTCTCCTCCAGATTGCAATTACCAATTTTCATCACTCTCCATAGAGAGGTCACATTAATCTAGCCTCTTTAAGCGTAGTAAAACGTTTTCTGGTACTCTGGGCCTGCACTGCAATGCACCTAATGGGAAACTAGCTCTATGCTGGCTTTAGTCGGCCAACACCCAATCGTAAAACGATCATTTGGAAAATCTTCATCTTGGAAGAATAGACGACTCTGTTCAAGATGAGGTGGACCTTTTCTGGTATGTGACGCTTTCTCGAGTACTTATGGATACTAATAATTCAATTCTACTATTTCTGAAGCACCAATGCTTTGAAGTTTCTTCAAAAATGTATGTTTTAAGTAATAATTATATCTTCTACAAGGAGTACATACAGTAAAAGTGGTGTTAATCCCGCTTCGTTTCGAATAACCAATGTCATGTTAGAAAACGCGTGCTATAAACTAGTATCTATGAAGATCATTGGATGGTTTGTGCTCTGTCATTTACAATCGTTAACCACCGACGTCAACAACATTATCTTCGTGCTATTCTGTTTATGACGTTTGTTGCGAGATTTTCTTCCAATAATTTCTGTCAAACACAAATCTCGGTGGGCGCAAAGAAGCTGCGTAGCTGCGGAGTTGCCACCTGTGTGCTTATTCCCACACATACACACACACCCTTTTTGGAAGGACTTTCGAAGGACGAATGAAAATAGCGCTTCAGCTTCTGTGAGGAGGGTGTTTTTTTTTGGCAAATGCTCTACCCCGAGACAGAAAAAATGGAAGGAAAACGTTGCGGATTTCTCGGGGGAAAATAAAACATGTGCCATTAGCGCGGCCTGTGGTGTTGGGCCTCGTGATGTGCGAAAATACACAGAGAGCTGTCAATAATTGTTCATAAATAGATTCTGCTTTATTAACTTCGAAAGATTTCCGATGAAAACGTTATGAATGAGACATGCGTCTTGTGTGGAGGGTTTCGTTTAGCTCTCTCCAGCTCCTGATTCCGGAGTTGGTGTCACCGGTGGGGCTTCTATTGTTTTCTCCCTCGATGCTTTTATGAATCAGAATCTTTCACATTTTGTGCCCAATTTTGTTACTTTCGCACAACTTAATGTTGTCGACGTCAGCTTTGGGTAAGTTTGGTGGGTGGCGGTGGTGCTTGCGAGATGGTTGTTGTTGGTTGGCATAAAGCAACCGGCATCGGACACGTTTATTGGATTGATGTATTGCGTCAAAGCATCAACCATCCATTTTTCCTTGCCTTGTGCGCAGCCATTGATTGACAAGCGCGCGCGTCCATATGCAACCGGCACCGTGTGGTTGCCTTTTTGTCGTATCTATTTTCACCATCAGTTTTTCCATTGGCGTTTCGATGGTTTTGCGTTAAAGTATGGTGCTGTTTCGGTGGTAAGGCAAGTCAGTTTTTTGTTGTTGTTGTAATGTACGCCTTCCTACTCCTTCTCTACGGGCTGCACATTTCAAGAGGTGTGGTGTTACGTGAATCGTTGGGTGGGGTGGGTGGGTGATTTTTAATGACAGACCTGGATTCGTGATGCGTACACGCATTTTACGTTGCCATAAAGCTGAGTGATTGAGGTTGCTCATGAACGGGCCCGGAGGTGTGAGACGATCGCAAATATAGGTCTGTTTCTACCATTTCCAATCGTAGGATTATGGCATTCTACATTGCGTTTCTAGTTCTTCCGAAAATGTAACTTTCTTTTGTTTTACGGGTGCATCTCACTGAGCTTACGGAGTTCTTAGAATCATAATTTGACAGTGTTTATTAACTGACCTTTTTTGTGAGATTGACATCTATGATGACATCAGTTATGATTCAGGCCACCTAGGCAATACCTAAAAATTTGATTAGAGCACCATATTGCCAAATTAATGTATTGTCAATGATAAGATAGTTTATCTTTTAACTTTGTTGGACAATCAGTTATCTTAGTTTATGCAATGTTCGTTATACCTTTCACATTCTCATTAATTTATTTAATATACTGTCGCTGGTTTGTGTCACGTATAATGAGATTGTTGGCCCTATGTGATCTGTTCTGAAGAGAATCATCTTCTGCTACATGATTAGTCGAGTCTTTTTTTCATTTATTTATAGACACTTTGGGTTTTAAGACTACATTCCCCTCTTTGATTAATCGAATCGATTGACAGATGTCGAATAAAAATATCAGTATTCTTAATAAGAATTGAATGCCAGTGTTAAAGGTAAAGTACAAATGGTAAATTAGTTTTGACAAATAAATTGTTTTGTCTTGATTGTTAGGTCTTAATTTTTAGTAAGATGTTCTGATCTTGCCGTATAGTCATATTTTTGTTGTTACATTACTACTATTTCTCTATTCTTATTACTTACTTGTCGTTCTTCAAATTGTTACTACCGAATGTTGTTGGCCCCCGACTATCAATTAATCGTAAAAAGTCTGTCGTAGTTATCAAATTCTTGCAACGCTTGATTCGTTGCTATTTTCATGCTCTCCTGCAAGTACTTATCAAAACCACAAAATTCATAACAGTTGGAATTTACAAAACGGTCATTCGTATGTTCGTGCTGGTGCCGGTTTTCGGCATTTTGATAGGCCACGTTTAGTGTTTAATTCTTGAACCATGAATAAAAACTGAAATGATTTTTGCTGTCCCATATGAGCTTCTGTCACGCATCAAAGTTGCACTGTTAGGCGCTGACTGTTAGGCACCGCCAAAGGCAGAAGACAGTGAAACAGAACAGAGATGGTATCACATGATTGTTTTTGTGTGTACATCTGGTGTACTGTTGCTGTTGCAAGTTAAATGTGTATTAGGATTTCGTCATTTCCATAACGAATTGCGCAAATAAATTATTCAATCATTACGTGATAACATTTTACTTGTTGTCTAATTCCGATTGCTGAAGTGTTTGAAATTTTATCGATTGTTTTATTAGCACTATTCTAACTAGAGACCTCCAACCTTTTTGGCACATTTTTTTGAATTCCAAACACTACCTCCCGTCATGTGTCATCCAGTCCAACTTTCCCTCCAAAATAAGTAAGTAACGTTAGTCGATTTATTCGACATTGTACCGGTGCTGGATTGTTTGACGTTTACATTCAAACGATAACAATTTTACAAATAAGTCTTCGATTCCGCTTTCTCTGCAATGCATCGGTAGGTGCTTCTAAGCAGAAAGTTAGACCGTTTTGTTTGTCATTTCCAATTTAAGTAATCGATTTCAAACCCCCTCCCGATTGGGATTGCTGTATTATGACGTCTATCAATGTTTCACTTTTGACTTGACACTCAGTACTACCGCCCCAGTGTACCAATTTTATTTCTCTGTATCTGGATTTCCCTAGCGCGACGTTTGGAACATTTGCCTGCAAGTAAGTTGCAAATAAATGGTGAAACGTTGGGAAACAACCAAATTGTCAAAATCGATACTCGAATACGACTACCACGGGTTGTGCGGTGTTAGGTATAATCGACTTACTTTCTTCACTCTACCAGAAGCGATCAGTTCGGTAGTTGCAAGCAATCGGTTTTATCGATTCGCGTGGTACATGAAACGTTTTGTCATTGAAAATGAATGAGTTTATTCATTATTCAACTCTATGCTCATTAGGCTAGTAGCTTGAGCACTTAAGTAACCTTGAAGTGAAAGGTGGTTTTTAGCAAGGCTGCCCCAAAGACGACATACAGCAAGTACATGTGTATAACAATTAAGTACGTTGCGAAAGCGTTTGTATGTCATCACATTCGCCTATGCATTATAGGATTAATGGATTATAGCGGGAAATTTATGCAACATTTTTTACTGTCAACTCAACTGAGATTTAAAGACACGGGAGGTGGGCCTGAAATTCTGACAAAACTTAAAGCCAAGTCTCATAAATTTTCTGAAACAGTTACCGGGTGACAGGAGCGAATCGGCGTCATATTCTTTAATTTTCTTCTCAGTTTTGATAGTTTTTATCGTTCTCTAGAAAAGATTATACTACAATAAGACTATTTTGTTGAAATAGAGAGTTGGGTATGATTAAACTCCTTTAATTTCCTATGTAGTACGCCCTAGAAAGTGTGTCATCATCCCGTACAGTTGGCGTAAAAGTAATCAGAAGCGCAACCAAAAACATGGAGATGAAAATAAATGTCATAAAAACTTGATAAAACTTTGCGAGAGCGAGGGTTAACGGGGAAAATTAAATACTAACCCAACAAAAGTCACTTGTTTGCTGATGAAAATGGGTAATCGGAACGTGGGTAAGAACGACCGTCATCAGTTGTGGAACTACCACCACCTGTATTTAAAATCCGGCAGGTGTAAAATGCCACCTTCTGCGTTGCGTTTTAGCGGGTGCGTGCAGTTGTTCGTAAGCTTGCCCGGGAATGGTGTCTGTTACTCTTTGAAAATATGACACTCACCGCCCATCGTGACATTTTCTCACCAAGATCAACCTTGAGAATTAGATCACTCCGGGGGCTGCCTTCAAGCAAAGCTATGAGAATTGTGTTTCTTACTCGTGTGTTCGTAAGCTTGCCCGGGAATGGTGTCTGTTACTCTTTGAAAATATGACACTCACCGCCCATCGTGACATTTTCTCACCAAGATCAACCTTGAGAATTAGATCACTCCGGGGGCTGCCTTCAAGCAAAGCTATGAGAATTGTGTTTCTTACTCGTGGGTTGATAGCTGAAACTTCCTCTAGTTCGGTTTGATGATAGTTATTTGTTCTGGTGAAAAGATTCCAATATTAAAATACCAATATTAAATATTTGAAACATTATTCCACGTCCATGGAGTACAGATTTCTTTGCCACATCCACACTAAACATTTGCTTTCTCTTCTTCTTTCAGGAATCGTGTTTCAGCTGGGTTGACGTTTTCGGCGACAGTTTTTAACCTTGAGCGGCCTTTCGAAACATTGAACAAAAAAAAAAAACAAAAAGCAGGTAAGCCGGCTTTACTCCACACGCGCCACAGTCAAGGTGAACCGAGCGATCGAGTTGCTTTCCCAAAAAGAAACTTCCTCCCACTATGGCAGCTCTCGACAACAGCTCAATCAGTCAGTGTGCCTTTGCTAAAGAGCCCGGTAAAAATTGTATCCCTTGTTGCTGGTGTGGGCATTTGTGCTCTCATGCTTATTGCGCTCACCTTTCCTTCTATCACACTGTTACACCTTCTCAAGTACGGTTTGGTTGAATCGTCCGCCAAAAGCTCACCAAATAATGCGCCAAAAGCGAGGATTTTAAGTTCCCAGGTGCTCCAGATTTGTTGTTCGTTTACGTAGTTTTGGAGTAAAGCCGAAAAAGTACACAAAAAAACGGAGTTCCACCACGCTATTATGTGCAGTTAACATAAGTACAATAGCAAGCCTTTAATTTATTTAAGGTAAGGTTGTACCCCCTCTGAACGTTACGGTTCCGCTTAATGCAAGTAACGTTTGGTGTATGCGTGCAGTAAAAAGGTTCCACAAAGTCGGCGCCATCTATGCATTTACTGACTTGACTGGTTTTAAGTTCGCCAGTGGATTAGTCATCAGTTACAGTAAACAGGACTTGTAATTCTTGGTGGAATTCTTTATTAACAATGAACATTATTTTGACTTGCGAATAGAACGTAAGCAATGAATCAAATGTCACAATCTTCTTGTAAATTGTTTCTTAAGTTATTAGAACATAGAACTGTACGTAAATATTTTATTTGCATCTTACTCTTTTTCGCCCCGCTACTTACCTTGCTGTTTTTATGAGTCACGCTAATAAAGGTTCACACAATCCGGCACTGCCTATGCCTTTCTACTGCTTCGGCCCGGGCGCCAGTTTATTTCAGTAGCGTCTCGAGGTTTATTTTCCACGCTTTGTTGTGCTCCTCTCGGTACGATAAGTGTCAGCCAAAGTTGACGAAGAACGCCATGTGTCGTGCTCGTATCAACGTACCTACGACGGGCGGTTTGCTTCTCTTTGTGTGTGTTAGAGAGGTTTAAAATGAAAACATAAAAGGTGAGAAGCACAATCGTTTTGACTTTATTAAATCTCTGTTTGCGTAACACGAGATAAGGGACTGGCGAATTTATGTCACTGCAGAAGAGGAAATAATGCTGTTATTAACAAAGTAGATATGTAATGTCAATAAAGCTCACGGGGTTCGAAAAAGGTGAACGAATGATGAGTAGTGATATGAATCATTACAATTTGTAAAATTGAACCTTAAATTAAACAAAAATCTAAAAATCTTGCTACAAGTTCGACCTAAATTTTGAAGGACCTTTAGCAAAAAACCATTACCTTTTGCTATCGTGCGTTCGGTAAAGATGAAATGGAATGCTAATGGGCATACCGGTTGAGTCGTTAAAAAATTTGCGTGCCATTTTCTTTAACGATCTTCAACCGTTGATGTGCAAATCCAACGGCAAAACGCGAAACAAATGGCTGAGTAAATGGTGGCCATAAATCCTTGGTGAAAACTACCATAATTCACCTGTTACTTTCTCTAGAATTTTATCTGATATATTTGGAGTAGTTTAAATGCGATGCCAGTTTTAATAAACTTATGGGGGAAAAAATAGTAATTTTAATGTTAGCTTTTTCAATTCAATTAAACCATAGTTCGTGTGACACATACGTCGTGTCTGCTTATGTCTTGATTTCCTGTTGATTACTATTTTTTGATTCTATTTATATTAGGAGCATATCGGTTAATTACGTTCAGCTCCTGCACTTACATTCAACCGAATCCAACTCCTTGCAAATCGTTGGCACCGTAAAACTAATTAATTATCTTGCCCCCGTGCAAATGTGTTGGGAATTAAGAAATTAAATTCAGTTGATTCTATTTATATTAGGAGCATATCGGTTAATTACGTTCAGCTCCTGCACTTACATTCAACCGAATCCAACTCCTTGCAAATCGTTGGCACCGTAAAACTAATTAATTATCTTGCCCCCGTGCAAATGTGTTGGGAATTAAGAAATTAAATTCAGTCTGTCAAAATTGAAACGATCCAATTTAATTCGGCAGAACGCAGCAAACACACAACCTGCTCAAAAGTGGTGTCATTTCGATCGTCTGCCAAACTAGATATGTAACCAGCCTTCGAGGTGGTCCTTCGAATGATACTCCCTCGGACGGTCATGTAGTTGGTTATGATTTATAAACCACTTTACCGAATCATTAGAGCAACAGGCTGAATAGTTGAGCCAATACTTTTCGAATGGATTTACACCATTGACAGTCCTGTTGTGTGATTGTTTAGCATACTTTCCACGCAATGTTCTTTGTTTCGGTAGATTCTTTCTTCGACGAATCGTAATCTGATTAGCCTTGGTGTGGTGGTCCGTTGTATGTTAATCAAACCGTTACCAATATATGCTCGTAGCGAACGAATCGTTCGAGGTCAAACGACGAGCGGATCGCATTGAACGGTGTCGCGAGTGCAGCGGGAAACAAATGCACTCCAGCTTTGTAAGAAGTTGACGCCAATCCCTCCTAGACCCTGCTGCGTGCGTGGCCAACGCGGGTCCAGCACGTTAAACAAAAGGCTACTTGTGTTGGCGATGATAATGAATGCACGCGCACGCACACTACGGTGGTGCACAGCAAACAGTGGATCGGTGTCGTTGCACTTGCCTACAGCTCGTGATGCAGCTAATGGTGCTTTACCCGCCACAGCTGTTGGGGAGAGGCCGTCGAGTGTGCTGTGTTGCTATAAAATGAGATTAAATGCAAATGCAGTAGAAAAGGCGCAGCGTAACAGTGTGTGTCAGGTTATAAACAGAATTTTCTCTTTGTCATTTGAAGGATTTAGCTAAAATTTTGTTGTTATAAGAGTGTATGGCGTTGGAAAGTTAAATTAATTAAAAGTTAAGCGTCGGCGGAGGCTAGTATCCCTCTAACCAGTTTGTCAAACGTCAAAATGCTTACAGAAAAACTCATCCTGCGCTTTTATAATGGAATTGCCAGGAACAACAACACTTAAGTTTTTCATTTGCAAACAAAAAACCAACGAAGAATTGTCAATTTGTACGCATATAAGATGAATTATTTATAAATACTGCAATGCAACTTCGCATCCTGCTCACAGTGCTATAGCACCGAGCCCGTAAAGCTTCAGCTCTAATGAAGCAATGTCACGATTAAAAGTTTTAATTAGTACGAGCCCCCAGAGTGTGCATTCCCTGGAGGCCTAATTCCACCGCATTATCATTATGTGAATCCTTTGAATTATCCCACTGGTCTGCTGTAGTAAACCGAGCCGGGCAAGGAACGGCGAAGCGGAGCGGCAGAGAGACAATTTAATCCTTACAACGATAAAGTGAATTATAGCTCCTTGGGTCGCAGCCGGCACATTTAATCCCAAATTGGAATGCTGGTTTTATAAATTTTGACCCAAAGGAGAGAAGGATAAAAAGTACACAAGACGAACTCTGTATGGTAAGAAGAAATCCTGACAGAATTCTTACTCAACTGTAGCTGAAGAAGTTGAAGATGTGTTTTCGATTGGTTGCAACTCTGTTCATCATTTCATTTTCGGTGGTCGGCTGGAGGACTGTGTGATAAATTGGTAAAATGACCAACTGTGCCCAGCAGGAGGTACAGTTGATTTATTTTTTTGTGCGTGCGGCGTGCAGCATCCTGGCGATTGGAAAGCAATCTGCCAAGGCAAGCTTTTTGCGAACGCAATCAAAGGGCTTTAACTTCGGTTTCGATTTCTTGGAACTGAGTAAAGGTAGGAGATTTTTCAGAACGGTGCAGTGCGGTTTGATTGTAAGTTATGTGGATTATGAGTTGGTATGAAAAGTTTAAATCGATTGTAGAGGTAAATCTAAATTGAGTTTGACCTTTACACCTGAATCCCACAAGTAAGGTGTACGAAATGCAAATTTTTTTTTTTGCCGGAACGAATTTATGGAAATTTTGACTGCGTCTGCGACCAGTTGCTCATGTTGTTTGGTTGCTGCAACAGTATTAGGATTCTTTTTGCAGGAGTTACTGGGTGAGACCTAATAAATTTACCTCTAAAAAAGCCTCAGTTTCTAAAAATCAAAAACGATTTCGAGGGATACACATTGATATCTAACATATCTACGTTGTAATTAGTATGAGAAGCATATTTTTCTTATAAAGCAAATACAGATTAAATTTGTATTGTAGAACTTCAATACCGGGGCGGTGGCCCGGTGGTGTATACGATAGCGGCGCCGGTCTTCAAACGGCAGGACCGGGGTTCGAATCCCGGCGGACCTCCTACCCGTACGCAGGACTGACTATCCAGCTACGGGTAAAACTTAGTCACAGAAAGCTAGCAATAGCTGGCAGGCCAAGACCTCTCGAGGTTGTAGTGCCAAGGAAGAAGAAGAACTTCCACTTGCATGAAGATCTTCCAACGGACACATCAAAATTCTTACTCCATCTTGTTAGGTTTATTTCTCTCGAACGAAACTAAGAGTATTTCTTCACTTTTGAACAGAGCCCATGGCGTATGTGAGTACTGGAACAATACATGTTCCGTTCGTCGC
>KZ062956.1:0-23434 GCA_002091835.1 Anopheles maculatus
CTTTTCATCCGCGCACGCGGTTACCACCCCTGACCTGACCTTAGCGAGAAAAGGAAAAGCATCTGGACGAAAAAAAAAAACCAACAGTGGAGTGCTAAGCTCGTGCACTCTGCTGTTGATTTGAATAAAAAAGTCTTTATCACTAGTGATGGTCGTCTTTTATCGTTACATTGGCTTTTTGTAAGTTATTTCAATGTTGCACTTCTGCTGCCTGGGGCACAGAGCGGTCATGGGGTCCGGTGCTGCGACGAGCAATAATAATTAGCATTTATAAGCGCAGTGAACGAGTGAGCTGAGTTCGTGGATGGATTCACAGCAACGATTATCAAATTGAAAAGGGTGCAAATGAAGGTGGATTTTGTTTTAATTTTGGAGCATTTATTTTGCTTTAATAGGCAAACGAAACTCCGAAACTCAACCAACAGTTTTTATGAAAGAAATTTTCGGTAATTTTGTTTAGTAATGCTAAGTTATTGCTTCCAGTTTTACTGAAAATAGGAAGCGAATGATCTAAATTTTCAAAGCACATTTCTACTCCAATAAAACGACTGTAAGTTCAGCTGTCACTGCTTTTTAACAACCTTAAAGGACGGTACGATAAGCAGTGCGAAACATACATTATTTATGTATATGCTGCATAATTTTACCCATGACAGATAACCGACAAACAGCAAAATCCCGCCGCATATGTAAAGACTCTGTTACGATGGAACATTGACAGCTTCAAACATACCGCTGTCGGTTGTAAACAACATGCGTTGGAAGGATGAATCCTTTTGCTGAGGTGTGTCTGCGATATGAGGTTGTCATTTGAAAACCTTTACACACACGTTTACACTTGTTAATCCCGGGGCAAGATAATGCAAACCCCGGCAGCAAATAGGTCGCCCGAGTGCCTGCATTCTGCACTGCGGCAAAGGGGAATGGAAATGAGATTTTATAATTAAGGACACTTTTCATCCGCGCACGCGGTTACCACCCCTGACCTGACCTTAGCGAGAAAAGGAAAAGCATCTGGACGAAAAAAAAAAACCAACAGTGGAGTGCTAAGCTCGTGCACTCTGCTGTTGATTTGAATAAAAAAGTCTTTATCACTAGTGATGGTCGTCTTTTATCGTTACATTGGCTTTTTGTAAGTTATTTCAATGTTGCACTTCTGCTGCCTGGGGCACAGAGCGGTCATGGGGTCCGGTGCTGCGACGAGCAATAATAATTAGCATTTATAAGCGCAGTGAACGAGTGAGCTGAGTTCGTGGATGGATTCACAGCAACGATTATCAAATTGAAAAGGGTGCAAATGAAGGTGGATTTTGTTTTAATTTTGGAGCATTTATTTTGCTTTAATAGGCAAACGAAACTCCGAAACTCAACCAACAGTTTTTATGAAAGAAATTTTCGGTAATTTTGTTTAGTAATGCTAAGTTATTGCTTCCAGTTTTACTGAAAATAGGAAGCGAATGATCTAAATTTTCAAAGCACATTTCTACTCCAATAAAACGACTGTAAGTTCAGCTGTCACTGCTTTTTAACAACCTTAAAGGACGGTACGATAAGCAGTGCGAAACATACATTATTTATGTATATGCTGCATAATTTTACCCATGACAGATAACCGACAAACAGCAAAATCCCGCCGCATATGTAAAGACTCTGTTACGATGGAACATTGACAGCTTCAAACATACCGCTGTCGGTTGTAAACAACATGCGTTGGAAGGATGAATCCTTTTGCTGAGGTGTGTCTGCGATATGAGGTTGTCATTTGAAAACCTTTACACACACGTTTACACTTGTTAATCCCGTACTAATACGTAAGGTAAGGTGGTGAAGTTTGGTTGAACATTTTGTCGATTCAATCTGGTGTTTAACACGCACAGTTTCACATTCGGTTTGTCTGTGTTAATGAACACGTAAAGTAACTGATTTAAAAGCAGTACGATAAACGATGGATAATGAACGTAAAATAAAAATTGTTTTAATTTCAAAGAAAAGAGTGTTGGTAGCTTTTGGTGTTGGTGCAACATTGCATTATTTCGAAGAATATTATAGAAATTTTTTTTTTAAATAAATAATTAATATGCAAAGCAATAATTCAACTAAAATCCTTTGTTGTTATATTACCATCAAAGATAGGTTCATTTTGTTTCCTTCGGCACTCTAGAGCTTCTCATATACATAGTAAAATAATGAAAACTTGTAATAATCTGGCAGGATGCGACAGCGGCGCCATTCTTCACACGGCAGGACCGGGGTTAAATTCTCATCTATCCAACTATGCGGCAAACATAAGTCTAGTAAGCCAAAAATGGCATGCATGACCTAAGAGGTCGCTAGGCCTAGAAAGAATCTGGCAGGAAATGCTAAAATGGCCAATGGTTGACGTGATTTATAATTAAAAAATTTTGCGATCGGTTCAGTGCAATACTGGTGGAATATTTCACCGTGCCGGACAATAAAATAAGACCACCTTATGTTGTAGAGATGTAAAAATGAGGTTGTGATTTCAAGCATCAACAAATAAAATGGATTTATTTGGAAAAATAGTTAACGATCTGAGGAAGACGATCAAACGAATTGATCAAGAATTCGATTCTGGGTCTATTTGTGTCATTCTAATTATGCCGAATCAGGTCAGCAAAATATTTAATATTTTTTCAGATTGCTCCTCATGCAAAAATTAGATTATTTTGAACAAAAGCAATAATGTTGTACAAATTCAAGATATTAATAACAAATTTACCAAATTTCTCTTCTTCTTCTTCCTTGGCACTACAACCTCGTGAGGTCTTGGCCTGTCAGCTATTGCTGGCTTTCTGTGACTAAGTTTTACCCGTAGTTGGATAGTCAGTCCTGCGTACGGGGAGGCGGTCCGCCGGGATTCGAACCCCGGTCCTGCCGTGTGAAGACCGGCGCCGCTATCGTATACACCACCGGGCCGCCCCAAATTTACCAAATTTAGGCTTGCGCAAACTTAGAAGACTTATCATGATTCTGAAAAGTCGAGACACTTCTGCATAGTTTTCCACAAATATGCAGTAGCTCAGTAGACCCTAGCCTCAGAAATCAATATGACATGTAGGATTAACTTACAGTTTTATGCAAAATGTATTTAGTTTAAACTAAGAAACCTAGAATCTCATTAAGCAATCTTGTAATATATGTTTAAAAACATTGCAACCATATTCTTCTTCTTTCTTCTTTTGGCCTAACGACCTCTTAAGGTCATGCCTGCCATTTCTGGCTTACTAGACTAATTGATACCGCATAGTTGGTTAGTCAATCCTCACACTATGGGGGAACGGCCCAGATGAGACTTGAACCCCGGTCCTGTCGTGTGAAGACCAGCGCCGCTGTCGCATCACCACCGGGCCGCCCCCAACCATATTAGAGGTCACAATATTGAATAAAAGTGCAAGCAAAATGCATATTATTCATAGCGTGACGATCACCTTCAAGCATTCATGACTTCTCCACTGAAATCAATCAACCACACTGCTTAGATTTTAATTGTTCTTTCTTCGGCAAATTGACTATACCGACGATAAAGAACAAAAAATGTCCCCCTAAACAATGCAACCACCCAACCTCCCTGATAAGCCCCATCACAATCACAGTCGAATGGAACGAAATAAACCCCCACCAGCTAGCGAGTATCATAAATCGATTAGAGTCTTGTGCTGACTATTGCGTACGCTTATCGTACCATGATCTTGACGGCTACGGTCCATCGGCTCCATACAACCGGTAAGTGTATTGCGTTCGTGAACCATTTCCCCGGAACGGTTATCGGTTAAGCTCATCCAGTTCAATGGCAGATTCCCGCCGGACATCCGGCAAAATGAAGTGACAAGGCAGCAGTTCAAAGGAGAAAGCAAACCTTCTACCGAACGGCCACTATAAAACGGCCACCGTTTCCAGCGAAACGGCATTCGCAGTCGCACTGGTACGCTAGTGTTTGAACGCAAAACAGTGATTTCATCTCGAGGGAACGATTGACAGCTGTGTACATCGTGTGCTTGCGAGAACTTTACCGATAGCCTATTGCAAAACAACAAATATCGTTTGAACTAGCCAGAAAAATGAATCTATCAAAGTTGCTTATCGTCGTGCTGCTGGGCGCGCTGCTCCTGTTCGCCGGACAAACCGAGGCGGGTCATTTGAAGAAGTTTGGCAAAAAATTGGTAAGCAATTGAAGGCAACCCCGGAAAGGGCTGCTCGTCGCACGAACGATGTGAAATACTAGCCATTGGACATTTGTTTTTCGTTGGTCCCGTTTGCAGGAAAAGATCGGCAAAAATGTGTTCCACGCGGTGGAAAAGGTTGTGCCCGTTCTGGCGGGCGTTCAGGATTTACGCGAAGGGAAGAAGGGCTAGGCACCGGGCTAGTGAATCCTTCAGCAACGCATCGGAGAAGCAACGCCAACCAAAAGGCTGTTGACTGTTTTTGAGTTTTGCAAACCGTCAGAAACATCAAAGGCACGCCAAACCTCGGAGCGATGGAGATGAAGATTGTACGGAAACGGGATGTTTGGTTGAGGTTTAATCATTCTCAGCCTTAAAAAAGAAAGAAAAGTGTAAAAACAACCTGTCCAAAACAAAATAACAACCTGCTGGAGCGAGTAAATAAATCAAAACTGATAAGTTTGATTCATTTTTTCCTAGACAAGAGATAGTAGGGATGATTTTAAATGCTTTTTTTAAGATTAAGCAAAGAATAAAATTAAATTATTATGATTAGCAATCAACTATTGTCTCAATTTATGCATAAAACTCTGTGAAGATCATTGTTTTTCCTGCAAGGAATGTTGGTTAATGCTACAATTTAATATTTGCTAGGAACTATGGGAGCATTTTATTCCAAGTAATTGTACAATGAACCTCGAATGTGGATTTTTTGTTCTAACTTGAACCAGATTTCTTTTAGTTGTATTTTGACGAGTTTATTTTACAACAAAGCCCTTCCGTGCAAACTTTTATATTGATTTTTGAAAATGAGCTTGGTAATGTCATAAAAGCACACACATTCAAGGTACCACAATAATTTATAACCGAATGGTTTGACGAATGGAGCGATCAACACAAACTACAAACTACAGCAAAGCGAAATTTACAAGCCATGAACATGAACGTAATTCAAAAATTCAAAATCCCACTGGCTGTTTCGTCAATGGCCTAAGGAGTAAACGTAAAAAAACAAAACAACATACAACCGAATGCAACGATGTTCGCGAAAACATCATCACTATACATGGAAATTTTCCAGAAAAAGCCTCACAAACTCTTCAACGCACCGGGGCACTATTGCATGAGAAATTGTGGCATCCTCACCCAATAGTGCCCTGTACATTGCCTGGTCTGTAAGCATCGGCAAGGCAAGCTGTCGAGCGCATCGAAACAAGCGAAACAGGATCGAACAAGCGAGAACCATCTAACCAGTCTAACAGTACGAAAACGAAAACGACACATTCAGCAAACCGCGCGACAACTCATCTGCTGATTACCTGGCGTCGGTCGGCTTGTACGTGACATCGTATTTGTCCACTGGCATCGTGTGCGGATCCATCGAGGTTTGCCATGAGACTCGTACCGACGTTGGCGTTAGGAAGGTGACGGTAATGTTTTCCGGCGCGGTAGGTATTGAACCTGCGAAAGTAAGGGAAAAGTAAAGATGGGAGAGAAATGTTAACAAACATGATGCTCGTGTGATGCGCGGTCGATCGTTGGCAAGCGTTAATTAAAAATGCAGCGTACACGTGAAACGCAGTACGGCGTGTGTTTCATTTGCTCTGAGGGAAATAGTTTGGCGTTGGCGGTAACGGGAAAAGTGACGGAAAGGCAAACACCGTAATGCGAAACATCGATGTGTTAATCAGTTTCACGTACGTATGACCTTCTTATATTGGGTTTATGAATGATTGATTGATAATGGCAGCTATGTAGCATAAAGTACTAGTGGAATATAACATTCTGCCTGTTGAAAGCATTTATAAAAAATGTGCCATATTATTAAAACCCACACTCTTCTATGCGTTGCGTTGCACATAATGACACTCAAATAATGGCAGGAGATGGTCCGATTTATAAATATGACGGCATGGACAACGTTAGAATTATACAGTTATCCCTTAACGTACACTGACTTTAAAGGAACTGAAAATACGTAAGCGAAGCTCATATCGTATTGCGCTGCTATCGGACCTATAATAGACTTTATTATGATCGCTTCACTTCAAGCATTCAGGAAAGTCGTCAAAGACATCTCACATCTCTCATCTCATGGTCATTCGTTAAGTCCTGGATAAGAAGCAAACATGCAGTCATCCTTGCTGCGCTAGAAAGCCTTCTTTGTAGACGAACCGACCATGACATATGCGAAACCATCTCAAGGAGAGTCTGAAATGTGTTCTCCTATTATGTTCCTGATCCCATCTCCATATCTCGCGCGATCAGCAATACTACAGTGAATTGTTTAGATGTGCCAGGTATCACCATTGATTTAAACGTTATTATGGCAGCCCTAAACAAACTAAAATCATCTTATAACCCTGGTCCCGATTAAATACTGGCAGTTGTACTGAAACAGTGCTCTTAGGACTTAGTATGGATCGACAGATTGATCTTCCTTCTTATCCTACATAGAGCGTTGCCTCGAGACCTCGAGATTTTAGAGCATCGGCTTTATTTGCATCAGACCACATTTAAGGAAGCACTCGCCGATCCTTATTTGTTATGTGGACCAAAATTAACAATACCCAGACTATCCGACAGACATCACCAAATGTTAATACGGACATAATGCTCCTCTAAAACTATAATACTCAGAAACACTCAGAACGATCGTTCCCGTATGTGTTCAAGGACACTAGAAAGTCTCTCACCGATAGGCTAATCATGTCATGAAAATGGCTTCAAACGAGCCAGACCTCACACTTAGACGGTGTGTTTTAGTTTCCAGGAAAATACCCAGCAAGTCCCCCACTTTACCAGTAACAAATATCACCGTCGTAACATTTGGCTACGGCCAGATTTTACAACCACAGCCACTCTAAGCACACCATCCAACTTTACTACACGTCCAAAAATGATCACGGTGCGAATGGGAGCGCTTACATCGGCTCGATATTAATCTTCCTGCTGCTGTTGCAGAACGAATCTTGCGCACTCTTAACACCATAAAACTGGTGCACGCACGTAAACGTTAAAACTAATGACCTAATGACATGGTATTGGTCGGCCGGTGTGGGTTTTTGGATTCGGCGAGAAAACTCGCTTTCGAAACGAACGCACACCCTGCGTTCGTGGATGTAAAGCTTTAATTAAAGCTCGTTTATTGAGGGCGGAGCTTTCGGCTGAAAGTTGATGTAGGAGGGCAATTAAACTACCAGTAAATACGCCCCGGGATGGTGTAATTCTGGCCCTTGCGTCTGTAATCGAAACGCATAAATCTGGCACTTTAAGACGAGATCTAGATAGGTGCCCTGTTATCTCCGGGAAGGCAAAAAAAACTCTACCTAAACAGTGATAGCGTAGTAAATTGTGGAAAAAAGGGAACAAAAAGAACAACAACGCTTAAACGTGTAACTTTGGCGTGGTGTAAGTTCCATTGGTCCACTTGCTATCTCTTTGCCGAACCTTAGCAGAACTAGAATGCCTCGCGCACGCTCGCTGGGAAGTTGTGTGGCGTGCCGCAATAGCAATCTTGTTATGCTAATCTCGCTTTTCGGGCGAAAGTGTCTCAAAACCGTTCCTCAAGACGAGCTGGACGAGTTACGAAAGAAGTCAGACGAAGTGGGGTCGTAGCCGTTCCTGTAACCATAAAACACATTCGCCTTATCCGATGGGAAGTAACCTTCAAAGAAAACGGCTACAATTTCTATCAGACCACCCACCTATTTTTCACTCCCAACAATAGAGAGGACTTTAAGAACAACAATTTACATATATTGCGAAGATGCCAGCTCGCCTAAATTTAAACCACCTTCCTTTGGCGGTGTTTTTAAAGATAAAATAAATTATTTGGTACGCATTATCCTAAATCGATTGGTTTAACCAGAGAAAGCGAACAGTGTTGTTCGTTCTGTTTCCACTCAAAACAACCGCAGAGCACCGAGAAATCCAAAATCAAATCTTGCTGATCACCAATAAAATCACTTCACTGTTTTCTTTCCCATTTTCCCTTATTACGCAAATAATGGCTGCGATTGATGTTGATGATGATCGACGTACGATTGGTGTTAAAGTGCGGTTCTGCTGGTAAGGGTTTTTTTTTCTGCAAACTCCATCAAATAGGCTACCGCTGTACTTTTGGAAGAAATAAAACTGGAGACGTCAAGAGTGGCAGACATTGAAGCTGTGTGCTTTACATCAATCATTTTAGATTCTGTTCCAACCAGTTGTTTGCCTTTACGGTGCAAAACATTTTCACGATACGGCTGAGTTCTTTTTCCGCGAACTTTCATCGGTTTTGCCAACCATAACCGGGCTCGACCACTCGACCGTAGCCATTTTGTGGGGTAGGAGACAGTTGAGGATGCCGTTTGCTTGACGTGTATTTAGGATTATTAGTTTTACGCGAGTTTAAATCGTCTCGTGATGTCTGGCATTGGTTTGCTCTCAAGATAAATGGGCAAAACTAAATAGATCTTCATTAGAAATGGTTTTCAATTTATTCTTAGTACTGAGAGTGAAAGAGAGCGATTTTTTGCAAATAACATCTTCATCCGGGAAGCTCAAATAACAAAGCACTATCCGTGATGGATGATAATGTGCAACTAAACAACATCAATTAGGAACCAACGGCTCAAGTGAACTTCGCATTAAACAATATAAAAAACAAAACAAAACTCAAAAATGCTTCACTTCCTGGATTCTAGCAGAAGAGCTATCAGTCTGCTTCTTCCGCACCAAACTATGCACACCGCCAAGAAGCGTTCCGGGAAGTATTAATTTTGACAGCATCATAAAAGATTTATGAACGTATTTTGATGCTTTGGAATCAAAAATTAATCCCGCAACGAAGCGAGCGCACGGGCGAGCCACACTCGGTTCCGAGAAACGGCTACTCGCTGCTCAACTTAAATTCCTACTCAACCGGGACCTAATGTAGCATCCTTCCGTTCAAAATCTGCGTTGTGCGAACCGCGCCTCATTTCCATAGCCACCGGGCGATGGACGAGCTAGCTGTCAAAACTTTCCGGCCATGGTTCGCCGGATCACTGGGCGACTCTCTTATACCGCTCCGGGTGTACGATGTGTACATGATGTGTACACACATCAAGCGCATTCATGCCCGGGATGGAAATGATTAGAATGTCGAATATTGTGCTCGTTCGTCTGCAATTGATTGGATTCTGGTTTACTGAGAGACGCAGTTAGTTCCGCAAGAGTTATACTAAGCCTGTTCTAGTAGGAGTAATTTTTTTTTCACGTTCAATATATTAACTACGTAATTAAATTTGTTTTATATCCACTCCTGATACAGTGTGAAAGGCACCTTATGGAGAGGTTTTAATTACTATTATGTGAACACTGACTAGATCATGCAACAACAGCATCATCGATTCGATCCAACTTTATCGTGCTAACCGGCCATAAGCAACATCATTCCGGAAATGAAACTTTCGCCACATCTTTCCAATCAATACTGCTAGCAGTAGGGAACGTGCCATACATCTTCCCGTCGTAGATGATACGTGTCTGGAAAGCACAACTGCCTGGGTCCTGTGCTGCGACATCAACCATATAAGATGATAGGGAACACACCAACAAAAAACAAAAGCGAAAACAATCCACAAAGCAAAGAACAACCGTAAAGCATCAAAATCTCATCAATTATCCTAATTATACCATAATCGATGGGGAACGGTGGTGTGATATGTTTAGTGGAGTGATAAAATAAAATAATTAATCAGCCTGCTTCTCCTGCTCATATCCAGCACGCGAAAGCAAGACTTCCGGATTCCAACGCGACTACCGTTCTGCTGCTTCCCCGGAACGCACCCGGAATGTCTAATTGGTGACACGTTCGAGTGGCTGCTCATCGATTCTACCACAGTTCCACGGTACTGGGTGCTGGTGTCTTAATTTAGTCCTTAATTTCCCGAAACACCAGCGCAAGCAACATCCTCCTCCGGGGGCATTTTCGTGTTAGTGTTGGTACCGTTTGGATAGGAAGAAACACAAGCACCAAAAAAAAAAACGAAAACGACAACAACCTTTGATCGGATTGGAGATGGGCCGGATTTAGCACTAAACTCGGCATTACGACAGCGTCAGTTTCGTTGCTTTGCTCTTGGTGCTTGGTTTATTATTTCTCGCTGTCTTTTGCGCTGTTTGTTTTCATCGCGTCAATGGCGACAGGGAAAACCCGAGGTCCTGGAGGATGTCTAAGTTGTCAGATTAATTTCTTCAAGAAACATCCGCCCACTGGAAAACTGGTGTCAGGCTACCGGGTGTTTTTTTGTTTATAGAACTTTCTGCAAACGAACTTTTTCTCGCTTTTCAACGCTGCTACTGCTGACGGTGACCCAATTTTGTTGTTTTGGTAGCGGCTTTTTGCACACACACACACACACACACAAAAAAGGGTAGATTTGTAAATGTAAAACGAAGTTGAAAGTGAGCACCACTGTCACTTGAGCTGTCATTAACGGTTAGTAGGGAGGTTTTCTCGGCGCTTTTCGCGTTACGCGTTCGTTCGCTGAGCGAAAGGTTCTGATTTTGTTGAGTAATTTATGCCGAAAGCTTTTAGACTTTGTTTTACTTTTCAACTGGAGGAAAAGCAAAGAAGTGGCAGGAAAAGAGAGTTGGCATTTAAAGTTCGGTCAAAGTGACAAACAACTTGCAATTGCTTCAAACTGTAAACATTGCAAGGAATGTGTTTCTTCTTCATTGGCTGATGCAAGTAACGAAGATGTAGCAAGTTTTGAGACATACTTTTAGTGTTAAAGTTTGTTTGTTTGGCATTTTAACAATTTTTATTATGGCCTCAGAACAAACTGTCAACTAAAGTTCTTGTAGAACTCTTCTAGAAAGAAGTTAAAAATAAACGCTTCAAAATCAACTCACTATCGAAATTTAATTACATCGAAAGAAAAACAAATGACAATACTTTGTCCCCATCATCCCAAAAGATCAACCAGAGTATCAGAAGACAACAATTATCTACTTTTCCGTTTTACTGTACCCTTTACATCACAGCTTTAGCCCGAAGGGTCTTTGCCCTTTTAATGCAATAATCGCCTTTCCATTAAACGGCTAGACACCTAACCAATAGCAATCCTTCGTGCTGGTGCTTTTTACCCCTTTTGTTGACAAATGGGTCAATAGTACTAAAGGAAACACCAAAACCAAAACGGCCTAATCGGTGCTTTATTGGCTGTGTATCGTGAAACTGGGGCTGACAACGTTTGGTACGCTACTCTTTGCCGTAGTATCCGTCTCCGCAGTCTTTCAGCTAGACGGCTTACGAGAGATAAATCAACGGTTTTGCTAATTAAATTTTCATCACACGACACACTTTCCTGCATGCTCCGGTTGTGGTCGATGGAACCGCTAGTGGTGTTGGAGCGGTGATCTCGAAACAAAACCCATGTGGTAGCAGTGACAAGTTACAAGATTTGGTTAACGTGTTTGTTTTCATTGATTGTGCGAGTGAGCTTAAGCGTCTGGGCTTGCCCGGGCGAAGACAACATCGAAGCGAAAGCAGATGAACAAACGGACAGCAAGAAGGATGCCTGATTGAGTTGGTTCCGGATCACCATTTATCTTTGCCAATTAGACCAGTAGACGCTTCGTGAAATTAGAGCGAGCGAATTGTAATTGCATTAGAAGCATCCATGGAAATCTGATGTACAAAGACAGCATTGATTTCTGAGGGACTAATTTTATTCTTGCTCAAATTGTCGAAATATATTGAATTAAATTTCTTTTGTATTAAAATATCGACTTCAAAACGAAATGTTTAAACACAATCTCTCCTTTACATCTTATTGTGAAATTTTCATCTTGAAGTAAAGGTTATTGTATTGTGACTCACAAGCATCACACTTCTTGAATATTTGATTTTTTTATACAATTTTTTTCTCTTTTGTCTCATACCTAAATGCTATAAACCGACCACTCTCACCAAAGCCCGTAAAGTTTTCCTTTCGTTACTGTGTCACAACGAGCGTGTTGAGTAGTTAGTTTTCCTCTCTTTTTTTCCTCTTCATCCCCTGTGTCCATGTGTAATGAAAATGGATATTACATGTAGATTGTCGCACACTCGTAAGCAACTTAGCAAGGCACGGTAGGAAAACTTCTCATCACAAAAAGTGAAAACCACCTCCTTTTGCACGAGAGAGTGTGAGTAAATAAAGAAATAGCAAGTGGAGGCTTCCATCGAGAGGCTTTTCCATCGATCTTTGGCCACCGGCGCTCTGGTAGGTGTTTCAAGCTTGCCGTTTTCTTTCCCATTTCTTTCTCTCAACACAGTAACTTTCCACAGTAATTTTACCGAAAGGAAATGCTTTTCACTTCAAAATTGTGCCTCAGGGCACGGTGAACCTTTTTGCGCAACCTTACTTCACAGCTTCATGCTAACTATGCTACTGCTACTACAACTGCAGGAGAAGTCTGCGAAAATGGTCGCAGAAATCTCGATGATGGCATTGTGAAAATGTTGTGAATTCTGTCACCATCAGCAGCTTTCCCACCGGAGGGACTTTCGTACGTACGTTTTTCACCGTGTACCGCATTACTTGTCCGTGCGCAACCAGCACACATGATGTCTGCCGTTTGCTTCGTGCGAGAGAAGCATGATTTGCATATACTCATTTTCGACCCTCACGGTCAGAGAGAAGTGTGCTCGGAAAATGGGCCGTCAACGGATCCGTGCTACCATTACGCGCACACTGACGGTGGGAATTTTCCACCAATTATTGAAACATAATTGATGCTGCTGAAAATAGCTTTTCCACCCGTACTAAAATCCCGTTTGTACTGGTCACAAAATGCTCCCGAGCTTTTGTGCCGCAAAACACCGGAACTCGATAAGGACGAATTGAATTTTCCTGGCTGTCGACGAACGCCTGACGGCACTAATGAATCCAATATGCATTTGCCGCCTGCCTCCGGGGTCGGTGATGATTAGTCTTTAATTGTGTTGAATTTAATTGTGTAGGGTCACCTCTGACGGGTACTCCATGGAAGGTTCACATTATGGTGGCAATGGTCGAATCTTTCTTGTTTGTACACGGGTGTGTGTGTGTGTTTTTGCAATGGATATTAAACCCGTTGCTGCTGTTTAGAATAGAAGCAAACAGTATTACGAGCTTTACAAACTACTACTTGAGTAACGAAGCTTTATAATTTAAATATAATCCATAACGTTATGGAGTACCGGGGCGGCCTGGTGGTGATGTGACAGCGGCGCTGGTCTTCACACGGCAGGACCGGGGTTCAAGTCTCATCTGGGCCGTTCCCCCATAGTGAAGATTGACTAACCAACTATGCGGTGTCAATTAGTCTATTAAGCCAGAAATGGCAGGCATGACCTAAGTGATCGTTAGGCCAACAAAGAAGAAGAAGAATCCATAACGTTACTACTCAAAACCGAGTACCTCTGGAAAAATTTACTTTTGCTTTATTTCTTCTGCCTATCGGAATTCTGTTTGGGTCCGCCTCTTTGGATTGCTAGGCTGAATATCCTGTTTTAATTGATATACGCCTAAAACTATGCAATCTACTGTTTCTCTGCTAGCCTTTTTTTGCCTATTCTGTCAGCGACAAACATTATTCGGTTGGAATGAAAATTATGAGTCAAGAGTCTGAAGAATACACAACGATCTGTTTCTCTTCCACACAGCTGCACATTTTCATGACGCTAAACAACTTCTAATTAATTTACAAAACTCAACTGCCATTCATTTGCATTCAAACGCTTTGAAACAGATTCATTTTTATACAGTTCAGGAACTTTCTGCACGTTCGCCCAAAACTTTACATTCATTACATCGTCTTTATACAAAACTCAACTCAACCACGCTGTACGCTACAAGATGACGCTTAGACGTACCAACCGAACCCAACGATGATTCACACAGAAGAGTGAGCACCACACAAAACAACAACATACGCTGCATGCTCTTATCTTACATCCTTCCATCGGGCCATCCATTTGGCGAATGTTGTAATTTCTTGCTTCCTGCCTGTCTTCCTTCCAACCGCCGCAAGATAAACTGTAGATGATGTGTTCATAAATTTTGCAAATAAATATTGCTCCACTAACGCTCGTACAACCACTGTCGCCGTAATTCATAAGTGCAAGTGCACGCTGGTACGCCTGCATGTATCATGTTGCATCGGGTGGTGCCGTCGTCGGTAATTAATTGAATATGGGCGAATGTCGTCTGTGCTGCCGTCAGTGATGTCGTACCGTACGTTCGCGAACATCCCGACTTCGCCGGCAAACCGCACGCGAGCGACCTTCAGCCGAGCAAATAAAGAGAGCGCCTCGAATCATCCACACCGACGATTAACGAACGAGACAGGCCCGTGGTAGGGTTACTATGCTGTGCCCGACACGTATGCACTCCCCGGCCACCATCCCAGCTCAACAAATAACCCCAAATGCCAGCTACGCCAGACAGCGACAAAATGGTCGCCCGAGACGTTGTGCTTAGAAATTAATGCATAATGGGAAAACTTTTGTCTCTTCAGCTCCTTCGTCGACCCTTTCACACAGGCTCACGTGTGTCTGTGTGCAAAGAAAGGAAAAAACCAACGCAAACAACGGTGGCCAAGCCCTCCATCATGATCTCGGAGGCTCATTTTACATACGCCGTTAGTGTATGCATTTGCAGTTTGCAATTTAAGCACGCGTTCGACCTTGATGTGCTTGCCTGTAGCTTTACCCGGTCACAATGCGCTTGCCTTCCAGGGAACGATGTGCCTGAAATTATGCCCCCGGTTGCACATATTGGGTTGAGTTTTTCCTTGAATCCATGCTTCAGGTTTCGATGGGCACTGTATAGAAAGCGAAGCATCTTTCGGATCGGGAAGCTCAAAATTTCCCAGCTAAACCTGTTTGGCCAACCGGTACGGTAAGGTTCGTCGAAAAGCAGCATTCAGCTAGGAATGCATAATTAATTTCAACCAAACACATTCCACCCACCTTCCACAGCGGAATGACACGCCGAGCACGGCCAAAGTATGATGTCAAGTTCTTCGTTTTGCATCGATAAAGCACGGAATCGGTATAGCTGTGTTAAGGATTGCTGCTGTAGCTAGAGCCTGATTATGCTGTAGATAGCAGGGGAGCAAAAATCTTTTAGCCTAAGGGTTGCAGGACAAACTCAGACCGGTGTCAAAAGGAGTGCATGTAACAAGGATCTTTTATTACTGAAAAAGGGAAAGTTTCGAGAGAAAGTTGATATTGTTTTTAACTCAAGGAGAACAATGGGCCTTTAGTCCTGGTAGGTTAAGTTGGGGAAGCCATTATGGAAAATTAAACTAGAATCTTGTTTTGGAAAATGTCACTTGCTTGTTTTAATACATAGAATGGAATTTAAAACTGTCTGTTGGTGTAATAAGCTACTCATTAGATCCCTGGAGACCCTTCACTACAATATTGACAGAATTTTTATTGAGTCAACAACTTCCCCGGTTTTATAAAGCACATGGCTAGTGATCTCATAGACTCCATGTGGTTCGAAGTCGTTTACTGCAGCTAAATTTGGTCAGTACTTGATGTTGTCAGCGTGGTTTGGAACCCATCGACACTGCGCCTGTCGGACCAATTTAAATCAAAGTAACGAAAGCTATGCGGTTCTTCTACTTTCATGGAAATAAGGTAGCCAGTATCCTTCCTACGAAGCTCGCTTTTTGTTCCTAGGGCTACAGCAAATGTATTTAGCGTCACAGCGTCTTTTTTTGTCACAGCACTGCATCAGCAAAGGGTAAGGTGATCCTGTGATCTGAATATTGAGGGTGTTCAACAAGTTATACTCACTATTTGTTTTCAAAAGTTCGATCTAAACGTTTTAAGAACGGCTGTTCTCAAATTCTAAAATTTAACTAGTTCTTTACTATGTATGTAAATGTTGAGATACGATCACCAAGACCAAAGAAATTAGTACCAAGATCTGAGGTGTTAATAAGTAGTATCTGATCGATTTTATTATTACTATCACTATTATCAGCTCAACCATAAGAAGTTTATATGCCAAGTATGCCGGAATGACTGGTAAAAATCTCAGTATCCATCATGAGTCAAAAGTCAGCACCCTGAGGTATTGGTCGGATAAAGCAGGGACTGTATAGAATTGCAAAGTTATTTTGTAAGTCATCCAGTTTGTTAGAATATTGAGAGAATTCGGCACTTGAGCCAGGGCGATATTACGAAATTCCGATACAGGCTTTTAGGTAAATAAGTAAGCTTCTGATTAAGATGTTCGGCCCCTTTATAGAGCCTCTTGCACTAAACGGGCTCATCGTGCATCGACTAAAAACCTACATTAGGATACATATTTCATGTTAATTGTTTTGTGATGATAAAATTATAAATGCATAAACTGTCCCTTCTATTAACTCCATTACGAACAGTACCGAAAAGCTAGCCACTCCTGCTTCGGGCGAATTTTTCAACCCACGTTCACGTCTGCTTAAAGATTTAACAATCCGATACGCTTTCCAAAAAGGAGAGCACTTCACATGACCCATATCAAGCACCGTCGCACCACTCAGCCCCTAACACGATGAAAACGCATTGTTATCCTAAACCAGTAATCCAAAAGCTCGCCCTCCCCCATTCGGCACGGGTGGACCGATGATTAAACAAACAATGGGCCGGGGTTGTGTTCTACTTTCGGCAGCACTTAGCAATATTACCACAATACACAATTTATACACCATGACATTGACAAACCCGTCATTATTGTGACATTTGAAGCCCATGGTCCGGGTAGCGGTTAAATCTACCACCCTCCAAGCACAAGATACCGCAAGTACTTGTTTTATGGGTTTTTGCTTCGCCTCTCTTTCGGGGTTAGTTTGTCAAATGAAAGGGCTGATTTTGATAAGGGTTCACTGCTGGACCACGCGTTTGCGGCCAGTATAAAGCCATCAAATGTCCTTTTTGCTTTAGCTGGCTTAGTTTCAATTTGGGATTGGCTGGAAAACCGTCCGATTGGTTTCGCTCGTCTGTGTCCGTGTGATGCTGTGTGCCTTCGTCGAAAGATATTTTCAATCACAAACACTCCTTCCTCCGTCAGTCAAAACCTCCCAAACCCTCCCGCAGGAAGCAGTGTGGACAGTGTTGCCCACCCGACTGTCACCCCGACACTGTGTGTCTAATTAATGGCTGCCGAAGATTGATGGGAAACCCAAAGCAGTACAAACCGTACAACCGGTTGTCCTCATTCCAGAATGTATAAACACAAACATACGGCCACATCCAGTGGAAAAGGCAGAAGCTGTGTCCCTTTCGCTGGTGGCCAGTGGCACAAGCAAAAGCTTTTACACGATGCTGATGCTTTGTTTTACCATGCGTATGAACATTGTTTGCCTCGATTTACACATTTACTGCCAGTGCGGTGCTGTCCACCCGGAATCTGAACCGGGCTTTGTTTTCTTTCTGTCCCATACCACACGCATTACATATGTCCGTGCCGTTTGCCATCTATCAGCTTGATTGCACCCCGCAGAGTATCGAGACACGGGCGAGCGTCTTTACGATGTACGCCTTTATATTGACGACAACGACACTACACACTTACGGTGCCGTACCCTCATTTCGATTGCCAAAGGTCATACAGCCATTCCAGCCACTGGCAAAGGCACCCAGCATTACTTACCAGCGAGTCCTGCGTGTACGGCTAGCAAAGCGGCAAGCGCGAGCATCTTAGTGTCCGACGACGCCCTATCAGGTTTCTCCTCTGTACGTTGGCGTCCGTTGCTGGCGCAGCAGCATTGGTAGGGTACTGGTGCGGCCAAACCGAACCGAGCAGATGGGGAAGGAGGTCGTGGTAACGAGGCGAAGGAATTTCCCAGTAGGGAAAACTCGCAAGACCACTCCGGTTTTCCTGTTGGGAAGGTTTTGCCGTCCCGTTGGCGAAACTCTAGTACCGATAAGAAAATAAAACTGAAGCACAACTGGTTGCCTGTCGTTTTGGTTTTTCGTTGTATAAATTCTTTACTTTGCTGTACACAAACTTCCCGTTTACACTTTCGCTATTTCGCACAGTTGAACGATTTTCGCAGCAGCCTAGAGTGAATTTATACGCTATTTATTCACTCTCTTTCTTACAAAGCACACTTCACTCACTTCAACTCGCACTCACTTCACAACTCAGTTGATACGCTCACTGCACACACACACACAGATCTCGAAAACTCTCATCGGAAGTTCGTTCACACCGGGATCGTTCGATTTAACTTTTTGTGATAGGAGGAAAAACAAAGAGAAAATTAAAGAGAAAAGGGAAAAATTTAAATATTCCACCTACAGACACTTGACCACGCTCAACCTCAACCGAACCGAACACACTTTCTTGGCCCACCATCACCGGACACTCGCCGGAAGGTGAGTGAGCGAAGATTTTGCACGAAAACGCCTAATATTCTGCCAGCATCGTCACACCGTGTATTGATTGTGCAGGAACGTTAAGAATCTTGGCCCGTTTCGTCACACCATGTTCACACCGTCGTCCAGGTGCGTCCTGACGATCGATTAGCTCTTGAGCACTCCATTGACTGGGTCGTGGTATGTTTCGTTTGCACCTTTTCTTTTACTTTTAGCTCCGGAAAATTCTACTTCATGCCGGACCATCTTAAAGGTTTCTCCGGATGCGCCCTGCACAATCACAAATCCTTACCCGACCGTTGCTTAACAATTTCATAACTTTCAAACCAGCGTTGCTGCTTCGACCGACCGACGGGCAATAATGCTATTAATTTTTCCTTTGCAGCTCAAGCGCGCCCGGAATCCATTTTTTTTTTCGCACGGTTGACACTTGACACAACAGGCGGGGGAGAGCTTTTTTCCTTTGTTTGTTCCCTCCGGTTTTTCCGTTGTATGTTGAGTTGGTTTTAGCTTCGCAACACTGTCTCTCACCATAACCTTTACACGGTAGCAGGAAAAACTGACGTTAAATTGTCGATTGAGCCGTTGTACGCTCGGGGGACCGATGGTTAAGAAATTGTTGACCAGATTTGCAGCTCAAAAACTCCGATACTGGGTGATTACTGGAAGGAAATGGAAAATAAAACATCAACAGCTATTAGCAGTTTGTCTGACTTGGAGCGAGAAAATATAATATGGGAAAAATGATTGCCTAGAGGTACTGATGGACGGTGGTAAAATAATCACAGAAATAATAAAATCACTCTTCCGAGATGGGAAAGCTTTTAAATAGTTCACGGTGGAAAATAAACTACCCATCAAAACTCTAGCTCCACAGCTCGTACGAAAACAGAACGATGATGCACTCACCGTAAAAACATTTACACCTACGCGCACCCGACGATGGTTGTTCAAAACATGACAGGTTGTTGTGGAGGATAATTATACAATCTCTCGCTTACAATCGGAAGGCATGTGCATACATCTTGTTGCCGCATTCCACCGGTCTGACCGCTTGGCTGTTGTTTTGCTTTTTAACCAGTTTACCACCTTTCCAGGCATTCGGAACACCCTTGCCATTACTGCACGGTTCAATTGGGCCCATGGGAAAGAATATTTATCCCTCCGGGTGGAAAAGCAATAACATCACATCACAAACAATCCATCATACACCAGAACCAGACCAAAGACCGGAGCGGATGATGATGATGATGATGGTAGTGGACTCCATGTTCCCGTGTGCTTTCGTTGCGCTCGGTTTCTCGATGATGGTGGCAGGGTTTTAAAAAAAAAAAAGGAACACATTTGACAACAGACGACCAACCAAGTAACGCGGGTGGATAAACATTGGTGTAAAAACCACGAGATAAACAAATGGATAATGGTCTGGATGGTACGGTGTTACTTTCTCGTCGGGATTTACCACGAGCAGTCCGTTGCTGTAGGAGAGCGCCATAATTTTGTGTTGAACTGTTTTATTTGAACCCGTTTTTTACTAGTAAAAAAGATACATTTTAATCTCTTTAGAAAAAACTTCATAATAATACGACCATACCCATTGCTAATGATTGGAAAATTAATTGAAACTCAATATAAAAGGAAGAACAGTACCAATGACTTGTAAAACTAATTAAAACATATATAAAAACAAAGACAGTTGATGTATAAGTGCAAAATATATGAAAAGATTTTTAAAATAAAAAAACTAATTGAAAATTAAAATAGGTTAACAAATATGATTAAAACTGTTAAGCAAATAATATAATAAATAAGCTAGTCTAAAACTTAAGTGATGTAATGGAAAATTCTAATGATCCAATATTAGTACCGAAGAATATGAAAACAATTAAATATGCAACTTAACAGAAGCAATTATTTTAAGAAAGCACAACAAAGGTAGCCCCTAGAAAATAAATTCATATTGGTAATAAAATTATGAAGAAAAATGGAACGAAAAAAAGAAAGACAAGGAAAAAACACTCAAACAGTAGAAAATCGAAAAAGATAAAAAAAGCATTGAACATGAAATTGAAACATACAGTGTTTCTCACTTGATAATGCAAAGTTACCTATGATTTTTGCAAACGCTACATACGATTTCGTATGGAGCGTTTGCAAAAATCATAGGTAGCTTTGCATTATCAAGTGAGAAACACTGTAATATTTTTAAATCTGTTCTCTGTACCTTCTAAATAATCATTAAAAGTATTCATTTGTTAGGAAATGATTGATCTCCATTATAAGCTTAATAACAGTGAAACAACACACCACAATCAACTATCGCTTCATTACCACGCGCATACACATCGATCCATTGTGTCGGATAATCCCAAAACACGACAAGCAACAAAGCGTTTCTGCCAAACAATTCGTGATATGCAAATCAAAACCAACCGTGTCTGTCAGGCATCCATGTTTGCGCGGGCCAGCCAAAACAAATCGACCACCGGACATTCTGCTTCAATTCCAAAACTAACCGACACCCTCCGATTTCACACACACACACACCCGCACGGTTCGTATTTCATCTGTTTATATTGTTTTCACCGGAAAAACTGCCCACGTGTTTCGGGGTAGGGTTTTTGGGGAAGGTCAACCCTATCCGCTCTCTTGCCACGTATGCCGACCCACATGCATTCCAACTGGTACACCACAACAACACGGGTTGTCCGACCCGACCCGAAACCCATATGCAGCCATGCAAAAACCCATGAAGTTTTAATTTCGGTTCGGCCCGTTCGTTCTGCAATCCTTGGCCGTGTTCCCGCACAACTCGTCGTGTACCAGGAGGAATTTTTATCGTCTCTTGTGAGCAAAGACTGAAGATAAAAAAACAAACGCGCAGCAAAGAGACCAACTAACCCTGGGCTAATTTACACGAGCGAAAAACATATTGTTCTTGCAAAGCTTGCATCAAACAAAACAAATCAGCAAAAGAGCAAAGCAAAGTGTGACAGTTGAGGTTTTGCTTCACGTGGTTAACGGGCCGAGAAAATGGGGGGGAACCCCCCAAACATGCGCTTACGATCCTTGTCCGTGGATTTTAATGCACGGATAAAAGCGTCGGCTTCTTCTGTACGATTTTTATTTGCAAACGTTAGGCCGAACGCCAAACGGTGTGCTGTGTTTTACCGAATTTATAAAACCAAACAACATGAAACACAGATGAAAAATCGCTCGTAAACCATACTCGTCCTTCTGGGGTCCGGTACAATGGAACGTGGAGAGAAATAAACAGAAGGCTAGAAACAATAACATACAAAGCAAATGGCAAAAAAGAGGCACAAAAATCAACATTCAACAGCCTCGCTCACTCTAGATCTTCGTCAAGAACCGTACGATTAACACCAACGAAGAATGAGTGAGAAAGGAACTGGTTTCTTTTTTCTTCTTCTGTCCCAAGTTTACCCTGGACTCGGCTGTAAACGTTTACTCTTCCCGTCAGAATGCAGCTGCTAATTTTTGCACCGATTGTTGTTTGTCCGCCCACATTCGGGTGTGCCTTTTACCAGGCTCGGAACGATGGCAAACCGGGCGACAGATGATGATAAATGGCAGTTTAATTTGGCCTCGTTTTTTTTATTGGATCGGATGAAAAATGGGCCAATTTCTTTGCTGCAATGCTTCCTTTACCAACGTACCTAGAAGTGGTTCTACTTTCTTTTGCTTCTCTCCAAGAAGAAATGGTACGCGGGAAGCAGTGGTGCAAAAATTTTCATCGGAAAAATAAATAATACCCTACTTCGCAGTCTCCGGGCACCGATCGCTTGATTACGATGATGGAATTTTACCGAAAATTTATAAATGCTTCACCTATAAGCGCCTGTTGCCTTCCGGGTGCAGCGTCTTCAGCGAAAAGCGTACTGAAAGGGGGTAAATTAATTGCCCACTATCAATATTGTGCGCTTGGTGTGAACCATGCGCAAGGGGAAGATCACTGAATGGGGCCAATTATTCCATGGAAAGGCCAAGGTCGGCCAGAGATTTATTGGGCGATAGAGAAAAAATGCAGCAGACCACCGCACGAGAAATGGGTGGATCATAGGGTCGGCAGAGCGTGCACTGACCTTAGGAATAATGGAACATGTATAATTTTTATATGTTATTTATAGTCCAAATTAAGCACAATTCGATTGTGTTATAAAATTTACTTAGAAAAAGGTCTGTTAAATGAATGATCTAAAAAGGAGATTTAAAATTTTCCAACCGTTATCAACTTTAAGTCAACTCATTTTTCCAGAATTCCAAGAAGCACCTTTCCATAGTGCGTGTCACACGCGCGTTACTGTTTTCGCCGTTTTTCGCACTTCCACAGTGACAGAAACCATTTTTCACCTGTCAAGCAGAAAGCAAAGTGTGGCGTTATACGATTTTTCGTGCTCGAAAACAGGTGCTAGTACTTCGAAAGTTTTTGTGCATCAACCGTTAAAAGTGCACCATTTTTAATGGGATGGTTGTTGAAAGCAAATAATGCAGTTGGAAAGGCCCGGTCGCAACACACGCTATGTCACCGCAAGCGACTTGATCGCAACCTCACATGCTTCCGTCGATTTATGCGCATCGAAATGAATGGCAAAAATCATCCGCATCAAAACCACTTTCTGCTTGATGCTGCTGCTGCTGCTGCTGCTACAACTACTGGTAAATGTTATTTAGCAGTGAGATAAATTACGTTCCTACGGAAGAAACTTTACTGCAACAGTTCGTGCCCCGCATTGCAGCGTGTAACCGTCGCACATTTCATCCGGAGCAACACACTTTCCCGAAGCAACAAGAAAACGCTAGTAAGCACTCACTAACAAACACGACCAAATAAGTTGTGCCAGTAGGGAAA
>KZ062956.1:30241-69787 GCA_002091835.1 Anopheles maculatus
ACATGCGCTTACGATCCTTGTCCGTGGATTTTAATGCACGGATAAAAGCGTCGGCTTCTTCTGTACGATTTTTATTTGCAAACGTTAGGCCGAACGCCAAACGGTGTGCTGTGTTTTACCGAATTTATAAAACCAAACAACATGAAACACAGATGAAAAATCGCTCGTAAACCATACTCGTCCTTCTGGGGTCCGGTACAATGGAACGTGGAGAGAAATAAACAGAAGGCTAGAAACAATAACATACAAAGCAAATGGCAAAAAAGAGGCACAAAAATCAACATTCAACATTCTCGCTCACTCTAGATCTTCGTCAAGAACCGTACGATTAACACCAACGAAGAATGAGTGAGAAAGGAACTGGTTTCTTTTTTCTTCTTCTGTCCCAAGTTTACCCTGGACTCGGCTGTAAACGTTTACTCTTCTCGTCAGAATGCAGCTGCTAATTTTTGCACCGATTGTTGTTTGTCCGCCCACATTCGGGTGTGCCTTTTACCAGGCTCGGAACGATGGCAAACCGGGCGACAGATGATGATAAATGGCAGTTTAATTTGGCCTCGTTTTTTTTATTGGATCGGATGAAAAATGGGCCAATTTCTTTGCTGCAATGCTTCCTTTACCAACGTACCTAGAAGTGGTTCTACTTTCTTTTGCTTCTCTCCAAGAAGAAATGGTACGCGGGAAGCAGTGGTGCAAAAATTTTCATCGGAAAAATAAATAATACCCTACTTCGCAGTCTCCGGGCACCGATCGCTTGATTACGATGATGGAATTTTACCGAAAATTTATAAATGCTTCACCTATAAGCGCCTGTTGCCTTCCGGGTGCAGCGTCTTCAGCGAAAAGCGTACTGAAAGGGGGTAAATTAATTGCCCACTATCAATATTGTGCGCTTGGTGTGAACCATGCGCAAGGGGAAGATCACTGAATGGGGCCAATTATTCCATGGAAAGGCCAAGGTCGGCCAGAGATTTATTGGGCGATAGAGAAAAAATGCAGCAGACCACCGCACGAGAAATGGGTGGATCATAGGGTCGGCAGAGCGTGCACTGACCTTAGGAATAATGGAACATGTATAATTTTTATATGTTATTTATAGTCCAAATTAAGCACAATTCGATTGTGTTATAAAATTTACTCAGAAAGCTTGGTTAAATGAATGATCTAAAAAGGAGATTTTAAATTTCCCAGCCGTTATCAACTTTAAGCCGACTCTTTTTTCCAGATTTCCAAGAAGCACCTTTCCATAGTGCGTGTCACACGCGCGTTACTGTTTTCGCCGTTTTTCGCACTTCCACAGTGACAGAAACCATTTTTCACCTGTCAAGCAGAAACCGAAGCGTGGCGTTATACGATTTTTCGTGCTCGAAAACAGGTGCTAGTACTTCGAAAGTTTTTGTGCATCAACCGTTAAAAGTGTACCATTTTTAATGGGATGGTTGTTGAAAGCAAATAATGCAGTTGGAAAGGCCCGGTCGCAACACACGCTATGTCACCGCAAGCGACTTGATCGCAACCTCACATGCTTCCGTCGATTTATGCGCATCGAAATGAATGGCAAAAATCATCCGCATCAAAACCACTTTCTGCTTGATGCTGCTGCTGCTGCTGCTGCTACAACTACTGGTAAATGTTATTTAGCAGTGAGATAAATTACGTTCCTACGGAAGAAACTTTACTGCAACAGTTCGTGCCCCGCATTGCAGCGTGTAACCGTCGCACATTTCATCCGGAGCAACACACTTTCCCGAAGCAACAAGAAAACGCTAGTAAGCACTCACTAACAAACACGACCAAAAAAGTTGTGCCAGTAGGGAAACTCTCTCTCTCTCTCTCTCGCCCTCCACTCGGCACATTCGGTTGAGAATGTTTCAAAACTATCGTACCGTGCCGCAAGCTGACTATCCGATCTTTTGCAAATGTCGATCGAATTTCGCTTCTTACTTGCTGACAAAGTTTTATGCTCGTGGCCGAGCGCTTCCCGTTCGATGGAACATTGGGTTGCAGTTAGACTTACTGCTTATGGTGCAAAACGAATCCGCAGCGGACACAGCTGCTTTAAATTCTGCCGCCAGCTGTGGGAAGCGAGAGACAAAACTTTCGTCCACTCGTACTCGCACCGTGCAGACGAGCGAGTGTGGTGCGCATCGATGAATAAGAATGTTTCGAAAGAGATCAAAAACAGGAATGGGGCGGTAACGGGAATGTTGTGTAGGGCCGGAGGGTTAGGATTCAAAAAGTCAAAGTGAAAATGGTAAATCTCTGAACGCGCGTTATGTAGAATTTCGCTCCGAGGTTCATCAGAGTGCAGCATAACTCTCGGGGTGATGTGTTCATCGTCATCATCGTTCCATTAGGTGGAGAGAGAAAAAAAAAACGGTAGCATCAAACGGTGGATGGGACAAAGTTTTGTGAAAAATCTCAGACAAAATGTTTCCTTTTTTTGGGGGGAAAAGTGATGATAAACACAAATATTTTGCTTTATATTTGACAAAAAAAAATAGAACATACTTCAAACGAGCTGGAAAACTTTTTGATGCGGTGAACTGAACATTATGTCTCAAAGCTTTTTCAGTTTCTATTTTTGGTTTATCATTTGTTAGTGTTTGTCAACAGTTTTCTGCCGTGTTAATGAAAGGGCATGGAAAATAGGGATGTAAAACTCCGAATTGAAGAAAACGTGAAACGAAAAAGGAAAAGAGCAAACGTTATACAATGATTCTAAAGGAAATCCAGACACCTGCAAATCGCTGCTGACAATCATTAATCTTGCATCTTCTTATACATCTTTCTATTACAAATTCTGTTACAATTTTTTTGTCAGTAATTATAAGAGAGGTGTGTAAACAGATGAGTCAAAAAACAATCTTGATTGTCTTGCCTTAGATTAAGCAACTCTTCCTCAGAGTCAAGAACATATTCAATTTCAATGAGTCCGGACTTCTGTTTGAGTCACAGTATTGTTTTTTGACGATGTGATTAGTCTTAGTAAAGAGATTGAAAAAAAACTTTTGCAGAAGAAGACACACTTTTTTTAACTTTAGAACACATTAACTTGTATTTTTGATGCGTTAATGTCAAATTCATTTCGTAATAATTCATAAAGAATACCAAATAACGCATCGATATCGTAAACAAACTGCAAGATTGCATAACTTACGGCGCAAAGAAAATTTAATTTGGTTTTTCATTGAAAGGTATTCTCTAATAAGTTGCATACTACATATATTTAGCTATTGTATCATTTAACATCATTAAAATGTTTAGAATCCAATCCAAATGAATTTAAACCGTTCCTTCTAATCGTTCCAAGACAGTCCCGATGTGTTTATTTATGTTTATTTACAACAGTTTACTTTACCGGAGTTTTATTGTTGACACTTGCCAAGGTTAACACCCTGTGGCTGGACCAACACACCGCTACACGGTAGAAAATCAAATAAATTATCCATAATCCTACCGCTGAATGCTTCATCGCTACAGACCGTGGACACAGTAGCGGCCTCATAATGGGCCACGCTCTCGACGACCGGTACGATTGCTTTGTACAAAGGTGTCGACCAAAGACCCAACAATCGCCCGGAAGACTTAGCTCGTGAACCATAAATCGTTACCGTTTGGCATTTTTATTGGTTCAAACGGCTTCGATGCCTCTCGGAGGACCACTTACGAGACGATGCTGGATCAACACTACGAGATGGCAATTAAGTGTAATAGATTTTATTTGCAGATTTTTCCCCATCGATATAATTTGACCGAAGTCCAACCAAAGTAAGAGAGAAAGAGAGCGAAAAAATTCCTCAAACAATGCCTTTAATAAAACTAATTCACTCCTAAAGCAGTTCCCCGTTGCTTAAAAGAATGGCAGCCAAAGATTGCCCGCAGCAAGAGCGTTCGTTTGAAACATAAACACCACAACTGCAGTGATATTATCTGATATTCCGGTCGTAACCATTGCTGTCCCGAAACACCACAAAATACGACCGACGACAAATCTCTGTTCCGTAGCCGCCAACCAACCCTTGCGACGGTACCCTAAACACACAAAACCTGACCTTCGTCGGGTGTTAGTTTTGCTTGCTGCAGAACGTTTGCTAGTAAATCGAGTAAATTTATGCACGGATTTACCCAAACTGACCGTACTCAAGTGACACCGAAAAAAAAACACAGAAAAACGAAAGGAACTTCACCACGAAACGAGTGTTTTGTTATGTGTGTGTGTGTGCTTAAGTTCTACGATACATACGCGCCAATCAAACCCCGAACCCGGAAAAAAAACTTAACTGTTCCATCGAGCACTGCTCCAGGATGAACTTACTCCGAATGCCCCCAGTACTGCAGTGGAAAAATGGCTCCAAAAGCAATCCACTCGCCGGTATTGGGGGAATAAATTTGAGCAACCAATTAGCTGGCCGCGAGCGGTCATCCGTGCGAAAGAGGGACCGCTTGCTGGCTTTTGCGCCACCATTTGCTAAGATTCCATCTACCACTTTCCCACAGCTTCGTATATTTCCTCGGTACCGGTGGGCCGCAGGTGAATAATCCCACTGTCCCACTAGTCAAAGTACACCCTCTTTCTCTCGTTCTCTTCCTGAACCCAACCCGATACGGTTTCAATTAACATAACTTCCGATGCTTCACTTTCCGTGCACGGAATGACCTTCGGCGCACGGTTGGGTGGATGATTTCATTAAAATGTTCATCCCCAATGCCCCAACCCCAGTTGGACTGGACTGGAAAGGTATCAAGGTCCAAAATCACTACCGAATCGGTGGAGTTTCTGTGCTTGCGAGTCCTGTTTACATACGGAATGAGTTTTCGGTGCGATTTTAATGAGCCTTTCCATTGCCAGTGGTGCGGATGCGCTATCCTTATGCTGTCGCTGTTTACTTAAGACTCTTTTTTTCTGATTAAAACTTACTCAATTATATGTTTGCGAAAGTGAGAGATATGGTTGATGGTTTAATCGTGATCGTGAGTTTTGGTTATCATTTATGTTTTAACTGACGCGCTAGTGGTGTGCTTCAATTATTAATTAGAGAGCTTTTTAATTGCTTGCCTAAGGGATTTCAATTTACTGTGATAATATTTTCTTTTTGTTAAGTAACAAACATGAGGATGATTAATGTTAGCTAAACGAACAAAAAAATTTTCAGAAGCTGCAGAAGTCACTCTTCGTTGTAGTCGAGAGACTCGTTTTTTTACATTTAATTTATTCAGTTCAGGAGAAGCCACAAGATTAAGAAGTCATGAAATCGACTGGGCTACAAGTGGGATGGATTAATTGACGAATCGAAAAGAATTCTACATTGCCCGAGGCCTATAAGCAGTTTTAACTTAGAATTTGGTTTAACCAATCAATTACTTTTAAGCTATGCCGTCGTAAACTGAGCAAACATTGTTGATATTCGATATTGTGGTAACATTGTTCCTAGCAACAATGTGTGACACTTTCGTCAACTAAAGTAGATTACATTGCATTTACTGAATATTGTTGGACCTATTTTCAATGAAAAAAAATCATGAAGAATCTCTGGAAACCTATACATTGAAAACATGAACGCCGATAGCACTTATTATGTTGGGATGGATTTCTTAGATACACTAAACATCGAGAAATCCTTTCCCGCATCGCTTCACGGTCTAGGTCTCCTCCAGCATCCTCGATACTGCCGACGGTTTAGTGCCTGTAAATCCATCATATCGAACCGTTCTGGAAGATTCATCAACTCCATCATTCTATTTCAGTTTGGCCGTACCACGCATCTCCTGTCCATTTGGACGGCCTAAAAGGACTTTTGGAGCTGGGTCATACGGTGACATTCTCATGACATGGCGAGTCTAACTCGCTGAAAAATGGAGCAATCGTTGCACTGTAAATCTCTTCATAAAAATCTTCATAGTAATAGTTCTTCAACCACTGTCCTTCTACCAAGAACTTATTTATTTATGTTATAATATAGCTACCAAGAACTATCTATATTCAATAAATATTCAACGCCAAAATGTGTCCAGCATGGCCGTAAAAGTTCGAGAGGCAAATCGGAAGGTAAATTGTTTTGTATAGCACTCAAACTTCTTCAAAAACCTGTAACACAAACTTATTGATGTAAATCCATTGTTTTAAGTTCCAGCAACAAGCTTCCTACAAATTCCTAAATTTTAATACGAAAACATACGAAACCTTAACACCTTCAACCGTGGTAATCCTCCCGTGTAGACGACCATCGTTCCTAATCCATTGTTATTGTTTTGCCAACCCATCCAACAGGCTGCTAGAGCGAAAAGAATACACTTCCAATCCTGCAACCCACAAATGCCTGACCGACGGCTTACAGTTTGAGCGTAAGTTTTTTTTTTTTGTTTTCTTTACCCCTCTACGAACAATTACCATTTGATCCTATTTGCGACAACCGTTTGACACGTTCCCATAGCGCCTGAATCGTGCCACCGCCCCAACCGGGTTTGTTGTGTTTCGCTCAATTTTTGTAGCACCGTAAATCGCCCGTGGTCATAATCGCTTATGACAACGAGCTAAACCGTCGTCGGCCGGAGTCGGAAAACATTCGAGGGCAGGCATTACGCGCGATCATACGCGACCGCTTTTATGACAGTTTGCCAACCGTCTTCGACCATCGGCTGCGGCTCGTTGCGGTCGAACTAGGCGCAACCTAACGCAGTGTACATCGCCTTAGCAACTTATAATCCACAGTGGTAAAGCGTTTAAAGCAAAGCGACGACAGTAGCAAACATTCGAGTGTGAGGACAGCTAGTGTGACATCGTATAGGATAGGTTCTAATGCTGCTTTGCGCGTAGCCATTCCAAGCGGTTAGTTCGATTGCGCATAAAACTAATCCTATTAGACGATCAATATTTGTATCAGCTAAGGTAAGCAACCGGAATTATCGAATTAAGCGAGCATGAGTCGTAAACATTGGCAAACTTAGTTCATCATCCAATCATCATTAGGTATCGTAAAAAAGTATGGAACTAGGCCTCCTAGTTAGTTGAGGTTTTTGTTTTGATTTAGTGCTGTTTCTGTATAGATTATCGTTTGATGCAGTGAAACTTTGATTGTGATTTGTTGTCCCTGTTGTGTATGATTTGTTTATCTAAGGATTGTTATTTGCTATGAGAAGAAAATCCTATTTCTATCCGTAACATCAAGATAAATGTATAAATTCAAAGAAAGTTTTCCAAGAATTTCACAACAACAAACTTCTCTAGACAATATGTTCCATAACGCCTACCTGAGCATGAAAAATTTAAAACATATTTTATATTTTTAGTAACAACAATAACTTCACCCGTTCAAAGCGAAAGGAGCGCAACAAAGTTTTCACCTTACAAAAGAAAAACTCCCTCGAATCAATTTTTCCCTCCCCAGTGCACACGACACAAACCAATCAAAGCCTGGCATCCAGCGACAAACAAATCAAAACGTGTCACACAATAGTAACACGCTCAAAAGTTCAACTCGTTTTTCAACTTTCGAAGCACGCTTTGTTTGTGTGAGAATTGGGGGGGGGGGGGGGGGGTTTCCCCCCTTTTTTATATTTATTACCATTCCCGAGTTTCTCACCCACCGTGAGAACCGTGACCGTGTATAAACTTTTTCTCGGTCAAAAAAACACAAAACGTACTACACAAACAGAGAGGTAAAGCTAAAGAAACATTGTTACATTTGTTTGTCGTACAAATATGCTGCTAGTCGATCACGGGAAGGACAGAAAACGATAAAGAGATTCGAGTGACAATTTGATACACAGCATGGGCTGCACGGACGAAAAGGAAAAGTTTATCCGAAAGCATTCCGGCAGAAAATTCGTTTCGGAGCCAGGTTCAAGGTTAAGGTTATCGGTGGGTAACGCTGTGAAGACCGTTCCTCTCACACAACCGTAACCGTATCGCACACGCGTTTTTGGAGCTGTAAACGCAAAAGCCCCCCAAACTTTACCAGCTGTAAGTGATGGCACCCGGTACGTAAGCCGGGCCCGTTCTTTATGAGTTATGTATTCTTCTGGGTACTTTAAGCTGGTTTTCGCATTTTTCTCGGCAGTACCAGTGAGTATTACTTTAACGTTAATGGTATATTCACAGCACGCATTGCCGTTCCGTGTTGGGTCGAAGTGTAAATTAAATCGAAAACATTACAAAGTAGACCAAGAAAACCTCCTGCGAGAAAACCAATTAACAAACACTAACAAACAGCGTTCAATTTGTTCGGCGAGTGGCCCACCGGCAGGTAGTATCGTTACTTTTATTTTACATTTCCCTCACAAATTGGGCTGTTACGGTGCGTGAAAAAAAAATAACTATACGTCACGTTAATTATGACGTTTCGATGCGGTACCTTGCCGGAATGATACGGTTTGCTTTAGTATACTGGCTGAAAATTATGCAAACAAGGATACATTCCGATCGTGATTCGTGGCACATGATGAATTAGGCCACGGTGTAAAGTAATATATCAACCAGCGATAGAAAAACGCACCAGGAAACAAGCGATTTGTCAGAAGGAGTATTAATCCTAGTTGAAGAGTTCTTAAATGGAAAAAATCGGACAGGAAGTAGTGAATTTCCGACCGTTTCTCATCAAAGAACGAAGAGCTGACGATAAATCTGAAAACATTCGTCAACTATAAAGCATAATTATAATGTTTAATGATAGTTTTAGATTAAAATTTAAAAAGAGGTAGAATCAAATTGACACATTTTCTTCGTGAAATAGATTTTTCTTTTCTTTCCCTTTTATTTTCAACAGAATTTCATTAACAGACACTTAAGAATGGATGAATTATTAATTTCCGTTTCATAATTGATGCAACCCGTCCTGTATTTTCCTTCTTGGAAATAGCGAACTGTAACTGAAAACCATTAAAAGAGTTTTCCTCCTACACGAATAGATGCAATAGTTCGTAGAAAAAAAAGGTAATTTTCCTGATGCGGATGGTACCCGGTACCCGGTACATCGTTCGTCATCCGGACGCTGGAGCGGATGTAGAAAAACAACGGCATTCACAACTTGCTTCAACAGTAACCTGTTTGCATTGCAGCTAATCCAACTTGTTCTTGTGCTAGAACTCGCTTAAACTCGAGGAAGAAATGGAAAGGAAACAAGGAAAAGGATTGAAGCAAATCCGTTGTTATCCGAGCACAACCAGGGAAATACTACACACGGAAAGCTTGTCACATACAACTTGGTGACACATTTCCTTCCCACTAGCACACACACAATTCAGGCAAATGGTAATCGGTTCACGAAAACCTCGTGCCCTAACATCGTGGATAGAGCTCCGTGTTTGAGGAAAAATTGAGAAATAAAGAGACGCAACGGAAGCGTGCAGAGTGAGCAAGATTCATTGTGAAACAGAAAAAAATGTTAAATTTAATTTAAATCGAGCGTGTGGCGAACGAGAACTATACCGTACCGGGCAACATGTGTGCACCGAACATTAGCTATATAAATTATGTCCACTGCAAATGGCGGCTGCTTCCTGCGCCAGAGTTGCAACGTGGTTCGTGTGCTGTGGAAAATGAGATTGAGCCATTTGTCTCACCATGGCCGAGATTTCATTTTTCCGAGAATATACGGACATTGTCGAGGCCGGGAGTCTTTGGTTGACAAACAAACTACGCGGCGTGCGTTTAATCATTCAACAACAATACGTTGTGTTTTTTGAGGACAATTTATTTATTTTTATTTCACTTTCAATTACTCTACCCGCTCTAATGATGATGGGACCCAATTCTGTGTCACGGTCAACCACTATCCGTGCACTAGAAAGGAAGCGCCCAACTTTACGGCACGGTTCGTCGGTCCTAAATAATTGGTAATTCATTTTTCATACCGACCGGCTTTATTATGTATGGAATAATTTGATTTTCATTTTTGTCCACCACTATCCCGGTGGTGTGTCTTGTGGAGTGTATCTGGAGGGGGGGGGGACTTCTCTAGGGACTACAACCTTCCCTGTCAAAATGTCTCATTGTTTTTTTTTCTCCCCCATACCCTATACTAAACCATTAGCTTGGCTTGTGTGTATGTGTCTCCTTGGAGCACTGTCAATCATGTAACTGTTGTGTTTATCTTTGTGCATGTGTACGTGTCTTTTGTGATGGGCTTAGAATGCTTCACTAGTTCAGTTAAAACATAAGACCTTACACGCTTCGTGTTTTATTTTTTACATACCAAAAACAGGGTAAAAAAAAAAGAAAGAATGCCAAATGCATCGCCCCGGATTGAAGCGCCTAAGGAATGGAGACAACCCAACAACAACAAAAAAAACCCCCATCAATTTCGTACGACCCGGTCAGAATGTTTCGCCTCCCCGAGGGATGACACGAGCAACGGCAACTTCCATTCTTTGGGTGACGGCACGGGAAAGATGCTGCTATTTTTATTACTTCTTGCAGCCGGTTCGATTATACTTCTGCGGGCAACAGCGACGATGGCAAACGTAAAATAACGCACCGTTGGTTATTTATATGACCGACAATCGATTACTTAGAAGGAAGCACTACTTTTGCTTGTCTGGTTGGGGGAGTAAAAATAGATCCCCCCCGGCGCGGATGGTTCCGTGAATGTGCAGTTCCATATCGATATTACGCGGTATTCGGGGGAGAAAGGGGAGCGTGTGCAATAAAACGCGACGGGATTATCCATACTGACGTACTGATTGGTTATGATAAATTTTGGAGGAAGGTTTACTTCTTGGCACGATCGAAAGCAGACACAAAAACGGGTGATTTGTCATTATAAAACTGATGTGGAAAATGTCGGAAAGGAATGTAAAAAACATGGCAAAAAGTATATTTAAAAACGGATTGACAATCACTTTGAATAACTTTATTGTGAATAAGTAAAAAATCGGTGACTAAATGAATAATTCAAACATAAGTCAGTTTTCAATTAACAATTGATGGTAAATTCTTTTTTTTCTGATTTCTGATACAGCAGCCTGGGGAAGTTTACCACGTCTTTTTTTGTGTTTACTCTTTTCTTTATTAAATTTTTTGATTTTCTCTTTTTGGTCCTTATTTTTCTTCTATTACTAATTTTACTTCTTTTCCTTCTCATCACTTTCTACTCCATTACTTTCCGTGGTCGTTCTTTTTTTTTCTGCGTTGTATATTTTCCTTTCTTTCTACTTTCTTTTTCATTATGCTTGTAGTTTAATTTTGCTTCTTATATTTATATTTTTCTGCTTTTTCAATAAGCTTCGACTTGGTCATGGGATTTATTCAAGGTTTATCATTTTACATGGTTTAAATGATTCAAAACTAAGTAAAACTTAACATAAAAATACTGGACAGTCCTACAATTTCACTTAAAAGTTTTCATGAATAGTTTTTCATAATAATGCTTGAAGTAGTTAACATTAGGGTGAATGATGACTTAAGCATAATAATTTGGTTTTTTTTATTCCTTTTCTGTCTAATGTTTGTCAACGAACTTGTTCCGAAGCTTTTCACAACTGACATAAAATTGTCAGCATTTGTTTCACTTAGCACTTCGCAAAGATGCATCAATTCATTTGCTATAACTTTAAGAAACCTCAGCATAAGCTTAGTAGTATAAGTGTGAGCATCGGTATAATTTAAACTATTTTATAGTATAGTATAGATTTCAACGTCACCAAAAGTCTTTCTCACAGCTGAACCGAATATCGAATCCAATCGGAACCGTTGCCTCGTAGCAATGACTAAGTATCCGTCTATTTATTATTAAGAAATCTAGCAAGCCTTCTTGACCTAAGTTTTTGTTTACCTGTAAAAATACAAAACTTTGTAGAGATACTTATTTATGAAAATAATTCTTTGATTCAGGATGCTGTTTTTGCAGGACACAAACAACAAACCATAACACAAACCCTTTGCCAGCGAGTGAACTAGACAGCATCCACCACAAGTCACTCATTCTTCGCCTGCTCGCTCCAAACCATCCATCCAGCAACTGTACTCTTGGTCGGTGATTGATGGTCAACTATACCCCAGTAACGGGGTACACTACCGAACCCTTGCCCACACCTCCTGCCATCTTGACCTTCGGTTTCGCATCACAGACCCACTTCCCCATAAATCATAACATAACAAAAACCGATGTGAATCGCAGTCTCGCGTCCGTCCGGAAAAAAATGCAGAAAGCATCGTTCCGTTGTCCTGCGGCACGAATCAAATTTTCATATTTCAATCCTTTCCACTATGGCACAAGAAACACTGGTCCAGTTTTTCTCTTCACTACACTGTTACTGTTGTTTTGCTGTTGGAATGGAGATAAACAGATAAAACTGACGGTTCCTGTACCACACGATGACCACAGCAATGTATACCCTCCAGCGAGAAACGAGCTTATTGTGAATGCGACGAGTCGGTCGAAGAATCCCCTCCTCCCCAAACCGAACACACACACACCGGCCATGTCTATCATATTGTTTCTAGGAGTGGCATAATCTACTTCTTGATGCTTCTGATCAAGATGGAAAACGGGTGAGTGAGTACGATAGGAAACATAAATCAACTCTTCCGAAAAAGACACGGATGCTCACGATGATAAAGTACCCGGAGCTCGGGAATGCATACCGTAGAACCGGATATGGCACATGTATCGTTTATCTTAATCCAGTTCCACCGAATTGCTCCGGTGATCAAGCGAGAAAACGATTGTGTCACTAATGTTGCCCGAGACGGATGAGCAAGTGTCTCCGGCATATTTGGGTTCTTTTTTGTTGTGATGCCGTGAGGAGCAGAATATGGATTAGATGTTGAGCAAGGCATGCAAATAATGACATAAAAATTACGTTCTCCTTGGTAGAATGTTTTGAGGGGGTATGCAAATTGGTGTCAGATTATTACAAAATGTAATCTTTTACACAATTGTTCAGAGTAAACGATTGTATTAGCCATTAGCATCTAGATAACAAATGAACTCTCCAATGAACTATCGAGACGACTTTACTATAAAGTAGTTTTTTGTAAATACAAAGATGAACCAATGTACAAAGCTTACAATAGGTAAGACTAGTTTGAGAAACATTCTTCAATATTTAAACTAGATACCACTTTACATTCCACGAGGTCCAATTGATGGTGAACGATAACGTTGCTCCCAACACTCATCCCCAAATAGGAATGCTTAACTATTAATGTACGAGTTTTATCACTGTCGAAAATGCAATTTTATCTCTCCGATCCAATCAAGGCCACGCATCAAAAACCAATCAATGTACCGATTTACAATCCCATCAACTCGGGGCCCGAACCAAAAAGCCTGGCCAAAGAATAAGAACTCCATGTTCCAAGGACCGCCGGGGCAGTAACGTTCGATTATATTTCATTTCCACATTACCACACTCCCGTTCGCAGTTCTTCCTTCGGCGTAGACTATTTTTTTGGTTTTGCCTTTTGCCTCATACCTCATGGAAATCGCAAACGATCGGCACATACACATACTCGCTGCCGAATACTACGATCGATAGAGTGACCCGAGGGTGATGGTCACTCGAACAGCCACGTACCACCACAAAACCCAACCATTGTGCGTGACTAATTGATAAAAAGAAAACTAACCCCTCTCCCCACCCTCCTCTTACCCCCGTCATCCCCTTCCTATCCTCCTTTTCCCCAGTTTGAAACTCGCTTTGTCTAGCTTCACCACCAAGAGCTACCCAAAAGACTGGTACGGCAGTAGTGGCACGAGCACCCACATCCACAAAACCCCCGAAAAAGCGACGAACGATGAACTGTTGCCTTCTATTTTTCAATTTTCCACCCACCCTAACCGGCCCCGATAGGGAAACCTGAAAGCTTCACATTCTTACCTTCCTTCTCTTCTGGCTTCTTTCTTCCTTTTGTTTCCCACTGTTTGAAGACCTTGGCCGCTCTAAACCACGAAACCGATGCTCTTTTGCCTTTTGAAGCTAAATTAGAGAATGAAAACCACCGGTTCGGGGGTGGGTTCACATTTGGGGGATGGAGGATATTTTGGACACCACCACCAAACAAAACCCAAAAACGCCACTAAAGCATTATGTAAGCGGAAATGTTCTGCCACAAAAATGTCAATAGTTACTCTAATGGAAACATCCAGAAAGCTTTGGGGGAAGTTTCTTTATTATCATGGTATGCGAAATATGTTAGGTGAAAACACTCACATGAGGCGGAAAAAATTGTGTCAAATAGAATATAGTGATAGGTGATGATAGTTTATGGCTTTTTATAAAATAATAAAGTAAACAATTTTAGTAGTCTACTAAATATCAAAATGGAGAACTATAATAGAAAACTGCAAATAAAATCCTTTGATATTGTAGCATCCATAGTGCTATACAGATATCATTCATATTGTGAACTAAACTTTCAATATAGCACGAGACAGTACACATCAAAACTAGGTCAGCAGGTTATTACCCGACAATAAAAACATAGCACAAAGCTGGAAGCAAACAGACCGATATTTGTCCAAGAATCTAACTATTGCATAATTAGCAATTTCGAAGCACTGTCCAGCGCACTCGGCTAGCGAGCGGCGCGAAGCAACACGAAACCGAAAAGACAGCTTAGTCAGCAGTTGAACAGAAACAGTCGAACCCATCCACACATAGCACATAGAACACAATTGCGTAACGCAACCCGACAATTTGTTTGCGACAATTCTTGCCTCCATACGAAAAGTGCTACAAAGCAATTTTACAAACGCATAAGGTTAATGAACAGACAAACGGTAGAGCTCTGAGCCAACAAACAAACAACGCATTGAACTCCCAGACATAACATGAAACTTTTGTTTACGACAAAAGCCTTATGCTTTTGTCGCCAATCAGAAAGATAGCGAACGATTTAACCATGCAAAAATAGTGAAAAAATGTTAACACCCCGACGGACTAACCTATTTAAAGTATTTTGAACTTAATGTAAAACAATGAAAAATGGGTATAAATAAAGCGAACAAACCTGGACGGACTAACACGGAAAGAGTCGTTTGGACCGTCAGGTTTGGAGAATATCCAACCTAATAGAAAACGTCTTCTTACTCAAAGAGCTTCGAGAGTCCCCCTACCCAAGGTAAGGCCTCGATGTCTCAAACGCTCCAGTAAGGAAAATCTCCTCAAGATTTTCATGATCGCCTGGACGATCAAGACGCTGGTTCCAACTCAAGCAGGAATCATCATGTTAGCGGAACCAGTTTTTGCCACACACTAGAGTGTGTGTTCGCGTGTGCGCCCACAGAAGACTGTGACTAAGTGACCACGTTACATGACGACGAGAGTAGGACTGCGTGCGCGTGAGCACATTACAATATCCTATAATTTATTTATCTAATATGCTAAAATTTATGATAAAAAAATAAAGATCATTCTACCAACGTGAATTAGGACGACCAGAATTTAATAATATAGTAAGGTGGAAATATGATTTTGCGATTGTTCTAGTTTAAATTACTAAAATATATTTAATTTCGCAAAGTACATTGGAGTGGTTCAGTTGTCGAAGCGTTAGCGAACCTTGTATCGAAACCTGGTTGGACCATTTTCCAATACGCAGGATTGAAAATCCAGCTACGTGTAATATTAAGTCAATGAAGTCAAAAATGTGACAGACCAAACCCTCTCAAGTTTTTAGTGCAAAAGTAGAAAGAAAAATATTTTACTAAACAAAGTAAAGTAAGTTTTGTGAAGTTTGCTTCTATTAAGCTTTCAAACATTGTGAACCTCATCCAAAAATTCTTTTTCGGGATGTGTTTTACCCTTTTTCTCATGTTCTAATGTATTCTTTTCTGGTAATATGATCTTCTTGAGCAGTCGTCCTTCGTCTATCAACAGTATTTGAAGAATATTTCTATCGGGATAATACTCTACCTCTTCAAGAATTGTTTCTATTTTAATTTTGTAGGATTTTTAATAAGAAAAAAAAGCTGACGTCGAATACCATCCGGACGGATTATTAAACTTCTTGGTATCCATATAAGTCTGATAAGCCATACGATGGCCCTCATGGCCTAGCAGATAATTGAGCCAAGATGGCAAAGAATCTAAATGAGATTTGTTACTTTTAGAGCGAATAGTCTAGTATTAAAATCATTACTTAACCAGAAAGCAATTCTACAATATGACTTATACACATCATACCTAACATTTCCTCGATTGTAAAATCTTACACATAAAATTCAAAACTGAGATGACGTACACAATCACGATGACACTTGATTGTATGCATTTAAGAGCTCCCTGTTGTAAAGTACCATAATGCCTCTCAATTGCTTTACCTGCCGAATTTAATACAAAGAATGCTAGCTTATTGAGCTAGTTCAAATTAGCACTCACAAAAACACATACTTCCTTCCTTCTCTAAAACCACCAACGAAGTAAACCTAACACGTTAAAAGCATCACAACGACAAACCCGTTCTAATGGTGCCATAAAAATTATCTACAACTACGACCTTCACAATCACATTCCCAAAACGATGGACAGTGGCACAACCCTAGCCCCCTTTCTACTCTGTTGCGCCGTCAGCGGTCGCTCGAAGGAACTGTACACCTTCCTTACCATTCACTGCCAAAGTTTAAGTTGCCCCAAAAACCCCTGGAAGGATTAGCTGGGATGGATATAAAAATGTTACCATCGTGCGAAGCTACCCACACACTTCCATGGGTTCCCATGGAATGGAAAATCAATATTCAAACCGTACCGCACATTTCGGTGTGCGTTTGTTTTTTTTTTGTTGCTCTTTTTATGGGAATCCCCACAAGTTCGCGTCGCTTCTTGCGTATTAATAATGAATATCCTTCCTGCCCACAAGTGGTTTTCAAGCCGTTTATGGTATACTGTGTCGTTTAAAATGGACTCCAGTTTGGTCGTCTCGCTCCCTCTCTCACTCGAAAGCGCAATAATTGCAAGGGATAGAAGAGATGGAAGGTAGGTGTGTCCATTTATACAAACCACTCCGGGTTCGAGGTTTGCAGCATTACCGGAAATTGATTTGTCTGTTGTTGTATCTTCGGTCTGTGGACGGTATACGGATGGGCTTACTACCGTAGAATGCTTCCCAACAAAGAAAGGAACAGATTTTCGTCAAATTGACCGGAACTAAGAAGCTATAAGTTGTCTGCAATCAAGCTATATTTGTATTAAGTAGAAAAGTCCTTGAAGCTCAAACCAACGCTTTAACGTCACCAAAACCACTGGCTAAATTTAGCGTTGGTTTTGATTTATTTTAATCAAACCAATAACTCTCATATGTAAACATCCAATCAACTTTCACTGCCAAAGGCACAGACTCTCACACACGCACTTAACATACTGCCGCAATCGTGACAAATTGCAAATCTGCTTCATCTTTTCATCTGTCTCGTTGCGCTACACTCCAGCGCCACAATAACGCACCAAAAGCACCAAAGGACACGCTATATAAAAATTCATAATTTCTTCCCAATCTCGAACCATCCAACGCTATGCCGTTCCAGCATCTGACAGCGAGCTAAATTCGCTGTCAACAAAAGAGCGAAACGTTGCGCGACGCGGATGTGGATTGTGTGTAGCTGGCAGACGGGACAACGGCACGAAAGATGAAGCAGAAAAGCTTTATTCGTAGCAAAGGAAAATCACAATTTACTACAATCACAATACACATTGTGCGGAACCGGGTACTTCGAATTCGGTGACTTGTTGGAAGAGATTGTAAGTGCGGATGTTTATGCGATGTGCCGTTGTGCATGTGTGTGTGTGTGTGTGAGAGGAAATGAAACCATCATGCATGCCGTTCACAATCAAGAGTCTGCCAAAGGTATAAGGTTAAGGGTGTTCATGGTTGCCGGCAAAGCTCTTCAAGCGGAGGACCCGTTTTCGCCGAGTGTTCGGTTTGCGTTGTTTTAATATTTGCGATGAATTTTTGATGTCTCATCATTTCTCTGATGCTCCCACATACAGACACACGGTGGGCGGCACAGTCACACACCAGCCAGCCAACGTCCCAAAACGATACCTTTGACGCGGTTGCTGATGTGACTGAAAGCATCGGTGCCAATCGATTTCAATTCTCTACCATACCTTCCCGTCGGCTCGCAAGTGCTCGATTGGCTTCGGGAAAATGTTGCCCAAAATTTTCTTAATGAACCTTAGCTTCACAAGCTCGGTTAGACGCGATACAGGTGAGCGAAGCAAATGATCGTTCCTGTATGCTGTTGTTCTTGGAATACGAACGACATACTGCGGAGTGAACCATAAGTCAAATCATCGCTGAATATCTAATCAAAGCAAAGTTGGGCAAAGGATGTATCTTGCCTGTGTGGCAATATATCGAAACAGTAGCATCTGCCAATCACTATTGAGCATGGAAATAGTGTTGATGAGGAGATGTGTGTGTGTGTGGGTTTTTTTTTTGTTCTCTGTACTCGCCCCAAAACATGCTACGTCATCGAGAAGTCTGTGAAGCGTATGAGAAGACGCTGATTCACGCATCAAATCCTACAAGAGCGCCTTCACGGCAGTAAAATGTATGCGAGACGTCCCATATCAAAGCCATGATTGATAGGACACTCACACATAAGAAAGTCACACCCCTTTTGCTAACACCCGCACCCACACCCCGGTGAAAGTCATCAATGTCATCGATAATCCTTCGTCCCAAACTCACTTCCATCGAACGAACTCACTTTTACTCACTGCGGTGGGTTGAGTTTGGTTTTTGAGTTATCTCGTCCAGTGGTTACGTTCCAGTAAAGTAGTAAAACTTTTGGAAAGCTGTCGTTAAATTAAACGATTTATGATCTTGAACCTTCCGCGCTGGAGGGAAGTGATTTTTGGGGTCCTGGGCAAGTTAACCCCAATCAACGATTCTACACAGTACAGGGGGTTTTGGTGATAAATTTATCTAGCATTAGTTTAAATCAGTACCCGGGAGTCATAACATCACCATCAGCGGAACAAGCTTGCCGGTTAGGTTGGTTGCAGTGGTAAAAGGATGATTTGATTTATAGTGAGGTGAAGGTTGGTTTGGTGAATAGCTAGGCATAACTGTTTGTGATGCGATCGTAATTTAATTCACACAATACGAGGGACTTGAATTAAAAGTGCATCTCCTTCGTTTTATGTGATGCAATTAATTTTATTTCCTTTTCTCCTTAGTTTTATTTCCTTAACGCTAGCATTAATTTAAACTTTAATCCACACCACATTACCTGTCACCTTGCTTACGCACACAAACGAAACGGAACATCAAGTGCAACATTCTTGATGAAAGCTGGTTCGCTACCTGTCGTAAAAGATCGCGTTGACATTATAGCCATCTCTTAAGTTTTCCGGTAAGATATCTTGCGCGCAACTACTCCTTGAAAACCCTTTGTGTAGACCCTCTTCCAACAGCTTTACGACATGCTGGATGGGTTACACTTTCACATTAGGAGTCGGACGGCACGTGGAAGAAGCACTCACCGCTAGCGCATTAAACTTCATGCCGGGTTATGGATTTAATGGGTGCTCTTGCCATCGGTTCGGTTGGCTCTTGCTGCCGTTGCTCTTCATAAATTTGCAGCTGACAGTTTTGCAGTTCTAGTTTCGCTTACACGCTACTAGGTAGCTCATACATCTTAAACGTCCTCGTGTGCTGGTTCATGGGTAGAAGAAGATTCAAAGTTCATCCAGTCTTTTCATCCAGATATAGTGACAATAATATTCTATGCATTTTTCTAACTCCATATCAAAAGTATTTCTAGTTTCAAACATTGAAAACAGTATTAAGCTTCTAGAGCTTACTACGAGCTACTGGGCGTCTCCATCGTCACGCACCACGTAATGGAGACGCCTGGTAGTTATCGATCGTACTACATTTGAAACTAAATTTTAAAGTCGTGGTACAAGTCCGGTACTGCCTTTTTCGCCTTGACCTTCACACCAGTGGATAATGCCCTCTCGGGGAAATGGAATTTATCGTTTGCTTTCCGCATTGTCGCTTCCCACACTGCAGCTCTACGAAAAGACAGCACAGAAACAAATACCAAATGCATTATGCAGTATCAAATTCATAACCCATTAGTATGCCCCCAAACTTCGGTCCCCGTTCGGCCCGTTTAGTAGCCAACGAAGCACAATAGAGTGTGCATTTATTGCACCAAGTGTCCAGCAGTACCGTACAGCTACACTTAGCATCAGCGTCAGCACCACACGTCGAACCAGCTGGACGACGTTCATTCGTCCGTTGGCATCTGCACTTACACAACGCTTCAACGATTCACACCGGAACAGCAGAAAGCGTTCGGCTTTTGGCCGGCACACACAACACAAAAAAAAACGGAAAACTTTCCACTCAATTAGAGCATCCAATAAAACTTATCATCATCGCTATGATACGCTCATCTTATTCGGTGCGATGGCATGAGTATCCTTAAATGTTTCTTGCTGACCATCAGCTACCCTCTAATCGTCAATAGAAGAAAACTTTTCTTTCGTAGCAGCTTTTAAAAAGCCTCCACTGTTCCCACACTGTCCGCCCGTTTTGTTTCCGTTTGTTCATTTCTTCCTTGCATTTCGATCGCGCTGAACGGTTGTACATAAAGTTTTCTTGCTTTTCTTTTTATTTTCTCCCCATTTCTTCCAAACACTCGCCCCTGATAGCAGTTTATCTCTTTTCGCTTCTTATGCCAACACCGAAATGCCACACTCTATGTGCCTGCAGTGCACGGAACGGAAGCAAACGGAACACCGTGCCGGTTTAGTGGCACAATTTAGCGCTCCAATAAATTCGCACAACTGTTCGCTCCCACTGTTTCGGGATTCGATCGCTACTGGCGGATAACGGCGATGTGCAAGCAATCACGATTGTGTTTATATATGGGAAAAACAACACACAACAACGTCCCAAAAGCAAACCATTCGGAAGCAGATCGTTCGATACAACCGTAGATGAAATCCTTCCCAATTTAGGGAGCAAAATTGTAGAGTGAAAAATCGGTCCCAAAATCCTACTACCTTTTCCTTGTATGCATCATACCGTCAACCAACACCCCGGTCTTTTGGGCCACTTAGCTCCGGGAGTGATCGAAACGCATCAGTACGACGACGATGTTGCGCAGTTTTTCACATTCCCCTGCTCAAACGCTCTAAATGCACCGTACAGTGGCACGTTGGAGTAAATCCATCCCGAGCGTACGATTCGATTCACATCGTGCCATCGGTTTTGTGTAAATACTGTCTGTTTCCTGCACGCATTCCCCGTTTCTTTCTCCCTAACGAAAAGGACAACCTTCGGGATGAAGTTGTGCAAAAGTGGGTTAAATGTAAAATTTATTCTATTGACAGCAGGCACAAACTACTTAATGGCACTGTTATGTTGTCGAACGATTGGTACAGTTTTGCTTGCTCTGCTCTTGGACATCTCGTTACATCGTTTCCATTTATCTGTACCCTCTGCTCTGCGCTCTGTTGCTGCTTCTGATGCCATACCATACTGCTTTGTGTGACAGTGAGTAGAAAAATGCATCACGACCCAGATACAGAACAGGATTGGACGTGCGATGGGGAAGATTTAATGTGCGGGAATCAACAGTTATTTACAAAACATAAGCTAAAACAATATAGTAACCGAAAATACAGTTTTATCACAGAAAGATACGCTAGAAAACATAAAGGAAATAATCAAATACCACAGTGGTGCAATTTTTTTTAACGACAAAAAACTGTATTTATTTTAATCAAATACTCGATATTTCTGTTTCTCATTTATTTTTGATTGAGTTAATAGGTCTGTAACATACTGGGCGTCTCCATCTTCACGAGAATTTCAAATATATTAATTTTATTACAATAATTATCTAATTTTTTTCAAAAATTGTTATGCATTCGCATTTACGAACTGAAACTTTTTTTCAACATTAACAAGCGTAATCTGTTTAAAACATCAAATATTTTAGATAATGAATCAAATCAGCATTTAAAAGTTCTATTGCATAAATACACGAAAGGTCATTTACTTAACTTCTTAAATGTATAAGATCGATTACACTGTTTTCTTCGTTTCTGTTCATACCTTCAAAACTCTACAATAATAATTCACTAAGTTTTTTTTTTCTCAAATAAAAAAACAAATTGTCTCAAGGTTCACCCGCGCTACAATATTCGAGCAGCACACTGTGTGTACGCATTCCCGTATGCTTCTACACACAAAACAACACAACAGTGGGATGGATTTATTTCGGGTGCATCTAACACCACCCCAAACGTGCGCACCATGATGCTATTATGCCCGTCACCCGTCTCCATCGTGATGAAATCAGACAAACGACCCGATTTTGCCTCTCGATCGTTATGAAAAGCATCATTTAACCGCTCCACACTTTGATTCATTTGCTCCCCTCCCAAGCCGGCTTACACGCTAGTGGCAGAAGACACTGGCCGCGCCAGCAAACAATCGCTCGCAACAACCCGGCAACGGTAAATGTGCGAAAATACATTTTTATTACCATAATAAAATTGAACTGACGGTGCAACAACTGACGGTATAGCCTGTTACCGTTCTGGTAGCGGATCGTTTCACTCCTTTCGGTTGCTTGGTGTGTACGTAGCACCGCCGGTTACATGTGTGGTGGAGCTGGGCTGGAAACTTGCAGGATCAAACTGTCCGATGGTTTAATATTTTTCCACCATCCCAACAACTCTCATGCACGTATGTGCTGGGTGCTTCAGGTCTGGGAGAAGCGAAAAAAAAGTGGCAGAAACACTAAAACATCATCGAATCGGGTCCCGAATTGGTCCCTGCCTTCGAGCAACTGCACGCACCGAGTGGCAGATTATCTTGTTTTTGTATCAAGCTCGTCAGTTCCACCTACACGGTGAGCGCGATAAAGATGATGGTAGCGATCATCACGATGATGCTGATGATGATGGAAGGCTCACCGAACGGGTAAATATAGCATCGTACAGCAAACATGTAACAACCTTACGCAGGGAGTTTTGATGTGTTGGCGCTGCTTCTGCTGCTGCCTGGTACAGCTGCTGCGGTACATAAAGTGCTTCATACTCGATCCAATCTTCACTTTTGCTTTTGCACTCGTACATCATCACAAACAAGCACACCCAACGCTGCATGCACAAACATCACGAAGCCCGCCTTATGCTATACGGCCGGCACAAATTCCCAAGATCAAAAAAATCCATAAAGACCACCCGGTACCGCTGGGACCAACCCGTCTAAAATGGCTAAAGATTACACTTTCTCTTTCGCGGGCGAGTACACCCGAACACAACAAGAACGGAAGATCAAGTGAAATCGTCAGAGAGCGTTAAGCCATTGCATGATTACAAGTTTATTGTGTTTGAAATGGAATCCAATTCTGTTTACGAGTTTATGGGGCGGCTGTGAATGCTTTCTGCGTTCTAGGTACGTGGTACGGCGTTCGAGATAAAGTTTGAAACCGATGCCAGTGGTCAGCCCGACTCGCTGTTCCGAGTTCAGAAGTGTCGTGCCAACGTTGACCCCGGAAATGTTCCACGGTCAAAAGGTCCTACTTTGACAAATCATTGACCGACCGAACGACCAACCTGGACCTGATCCAACAAACCGACTCGACTAGACACAGTCTAAGCGATACGCTAATGGATAAAGTTTTTTTCTATGGTATTTGTTGTATGAAGTGAGAATTAACGTGGTGTAAAGTAGCACCAAAAGGAGGTGTAACCAATTGCTAAGGTTAATGTTAGCAATTTGTCGACAAGAAAAAAGTGTTTTAAAGTGTAAAGTGGATGGTTTCAAAGTTAACAAATGAGTTAAACAAAGCAATTCACTCTATGTATTCACTTCAGAGATATGTATTCAGATGACAGTATAATGTAGATTTTGATTACGGACATTTTAAAACATATTAAAGTTAAACATTATATGCATAATACACAGTACGTTCATTTACGACATCATTGATAGATTTGTGTAGGAATATGGCAATCGATTTTGCTCAACATTTAATTGAAATTAATTTTTAATAAACAAAGCTTTACTTTTACTTTTACTTTTAAAAAAATCAACAATTGAAAAACATTAAATTTAATTAATTTATTTGATTGATAAGATACTGGGCGTCTCCATCGTCGAGGGCTTTTTCCAGAACGGATATCGATTTTTTTTTGTTATTTATTTTTACAAATTTTTCACAATGCATGCTTACGATCTATTCAGTACAGCAAATCAAAACATCTTTTATAAACAATATACTAAATTTAGAAAAAAAAAGCTGTAAATTTCCGCATTCCGTTTTATAATAATCCTTTTTTTTTTGGCAATAATAACATAAAGGCAGGGTAGATGCGACAGCGGCCCCGGTCTTCACACGGCAGGATCGGGGCTCAAGTCTAATCTAGGCCGTTCCCCTATAGTGAGGACTGACTATCCAACTATGTGGTAACAATAAGTCTAGTACGTCAAAAATGGCAGGCATGACCTAAGAGGTACTGCCTCGTTTCTATTATACGTTTATACATTTTGTTATTTTATTTGAGTAGATGTTTTATGTTTATCATCACCACTACATGTCGTGCAGTCTTTTATGTGCTTTTTCTTCCATGTTTACCATTCGCTCACCAAACGTGGTCCACATTTTAATTGCACCGTACGCCTCCCGGAATCGAAGGCTTAAAATACTTTTAATTTTAATTTCTCTACGCTCCGCTTTCTTCAAGTGTTGCAATAATGGGCGCAATCTTGATTTTATGATTCATTTAGTGGCAAAGTGGTAACCGCCACCGTACGCCAACCGTGCGAGTGCGCCCATGCTACGCGGTTAATATCTTAATGATTGCATCCAGTCACCGTCACAGAACCGACTACCGGCTGCATGCGTATGTTATTAATAGCGCCACCACCATCGTACGCATACAAACGATCGCGAACCGTGGGTCGTGCAGGTGTGACTGTGTGCCCCGGTTTATGAACCAAAAACAGTGCACCCAGACACAGGAGAAAATCGGGAAGAGTTTTGTTGTGAAAACAAAAAACGCAAAAAGTCGTCGTCGCTGTGGGATTGAATTTCTTCGATCCAGGGTCGAATATCGGTTGTACATGGAACATCGCAAGAACGAAGACAAAGGGAAACATGGGACGAAAGGGACAAACAGCACCAAACGATCATGTTACGGTGTGCTGCATTGAAAAAGGGGAAAATCTGGACCGGATTTTAACGAGTGTACATACCCGAACGACCGGTCGACGTCGAAACAAGTGAGCTAAGGGTAAGTATCGTAGCCGATTACCAACGTTGCTTGTGACTGTTTTGCCCGTGAGCGTTTTATTTACAATACATCTGATTATCAATTTTTACTCTCCATGCTACTGCTTCTGTTGCTGGTACTGAGCAGATGTAGGTAGCTAGCGGTGATGTCTTCATTCGATCGGCTTTAAGTAACAAAGCGTAAAATCTCTTTCCCATTTGGTTCGGTGAAGCACTAGTACAGACTTTCATGACATGTTTCTGAAGACGAAAGGATTATTCTTTTTCGCTGGAATGCGATTTAATTATTTCGTCTTAAGTAAGCGATATTCATCGGTATACCGCTTAATTATGGTCTACAGATTTTATGCTGATTAACTGGAAAAACGAGCAATTAGTGTGATGCATTATCATGGGTTTTAAATTCTGATAGCTAAGATATTTCTTCAACCAAAAAAAAATTTCTTTAAATGATTTTTGTAATGTGATACACTGAATAGGCTACATGTTTCCTTTGTAATATCCATATAACCTTTTTAAGATATTCCTAAATTCAATAGCATCAATTACTAATTTCAATTCAAACTCCGGTTTTATCAATAAAAGAACGAAACACCAGTATAGTCCTGCGTATGAGGAGATGAGATTCGATACAAAAAATACGTCATTAAAATATAATAATAATGATTTTAAAAAAACTCAACCAGAAACACAAAATCTTAAAATAATATTAAATTTATAATGGAAAAAAAATTATAAAAAATGAAAACAAAATCAAAACCTTAAAAAAACATTTAACTAAATGTAACAAAGCATTCGTGGAATCGTAATTTATCTTTTTTTAAACATAAAAGTGTTAAAACTACAGTAAATTAATGCATATAACTATGTGATACTCCTCGGCCAAATATGTTACTTACTAAACCCATTGAGAAAATAGTAAAGAGACAAGGGCAATCGTTAAAAAACCCGTCAACATCTAACAACACATGAAAATAGATTGAGATAAAAATATGTTTAAATTACAAATAACAAATGTGTTGCATTACATTCTCCTCCTTGAGGCAGTAATACCACATGAACCTGTACGGATTACTTCCATAAAAGGACTACCGTTAACGTTGAATGTTTTGATGCATTTTGTAGTTCATTCACTACAACGTTACACTTAAAATAAAAAAAAATCTTCCAATACAAACCATCATGTTCCAATTTCAGTTCCAATTACATCCCACATCCAGTTTGTACTGCTGTGCAAATATTAGTTTCTTTTACATCAACTGTCCATCTCGCTTCCGGCGGCACCCATTCTGCTTGTAAACCTTTTATGAAAAGTTTCGCAATATCGCCGCACAAAAGATGGCCCGAAGTACCTGGTAATCCCACCCAGCCGTGGCTTTACGGACATTTGTTGGCTTTATTAAAGAATGTCCTTTCTTTCTTCACAGCACAAGTGAATCGGTAGCGAAACCCGTACAGCAACATGGAAGGTAGTCGGACAACGGACTCACAGTGGCCTCTATTGTCCCCGTTTGCACGTGCACACAGAGATCGGTGGTAGCTATTGTTGTTACGTTTCCTTGTGGCGAGCCTTTGGCACGGGAAAAATCGTCGGGAAAAGCCACACGGAAAACATCCTTTCCGTAAGTGCAATTCCACGGTGAAACCATCCAGTATGACAACGAGTCAACAGACCACCGGTTGTAATTAATTAACACTACGTACACTTTATTAGCTCGACGACCGAACAGCACCAATGCATCCTTGCGGGAGGTCATTACACAGTCGAGAGAGTAGTTAATAGAAAAGAACTGCAGTTTCTGGTGAGAATGCGAAAGGAACCGTCTTATTGCGTTGGATCCTTGGCAATAGCTTAAACTTTATTGTCCCGTCAGAATTGTTCTCTTACAATTGCAATCACGGCTTTCCCTTTTTCTATTTACATCTGTCGTTGAGCTACTGGAAGGAAACTCAGTAAGATACATAGAAGGAAAGAAAATCAATCTTCTACTCTCACTCCAAAAACTTCCTTCCAAGCTGACCCACACGGTCGATCCAATGTGGTCGAAGCTAAATTTAATGGCTGCATACCCTTTTTCGCAAAAATCTCATCGATTGTTTAGCGATACAGTTTAATTAAAAACTGTTTCACTGTCCATCCTTACAGGGAAGGATCTAGATCCAGCCTTTTGTATCCTCCCAGTATTTTTGCTATGCTTTGTGGCTCTATGTGTCCTTTATTGGTATGAGTTTTCATCATATCCCTTGATCGGCAGGTGTCATCTAACTTTTCCACCTGTTTTTCGAGGGTACTAAGGTATACCCGGACACCACTAATGAAGGTATTTTTGGGGGTGACCTTTTTCGTCATCCATTTTTTTCACCCTTTTTTTCTTTATCCCTTTTTTCCCCCGTCATCGGTTCCTGGTGCAATCGATAAGTCTTATCGGGTGGCTATCGGAAGCTAGTAGTAGTTGTTCGAGTGGTTATAAACACGAGGCAGAGAGAACAAAACAAAACGAAGGTGATGGAAAACGGCGGGAAATGAGGTGCTTTTGAGTGGATGGAGCTACCAATAATAAATAACAACGGCCATCAATATAAGGGCCGGAGGCAAACAACACTTACACACTGCGGATTCCAACTGGCTCCGGTACTACCGATTGGATGTCAATTTTTTCTTCCTGCATTTGGAGCGGCCACCGGGCGATAAGAAGGGAATACGGTGGTAAGAGTGGTACTTTTTTAATTAATTGACTCCTGTACGGTAGTACGGCTGCGAGGATTCTTCACTTTGTTGCTCCGGGTGAGCAAGCAATTGATCTTCCGGACCGGACCTCGATGCCTGCTCAGCTGTTTCCCACCGCGGTTCCAGTTTACGGTGCTGCTGAAGAGGATGTTGGTGATAAGTTTTCCACACTTTCGTCCACACTACACACCACCGTGGGTGTGCTAAAAGCCGCCCGATAAAGGTGAAAAACGGACTCCAACGGCATACGGCTTCCTGTGGCTCGAACGGTTGCTTCGTATGTTTTCATTTTCACTTCCAAGCACAACACACACACTCACACAGTTTGCACTCTCAACAAGTACTGGCTGGTGAACTACCTACACACACACACACACAATCACTTCAAACAGTTGCCCGTCTAACAAGCCCTACACGCCATATATATTTGCATACATTCGCCTCATGCCCGCACACGCTTTACCTAACGCTCAACCACACTCGGTAACGCCTGTTGAAGCTTTCGGTGCGTGAAGCATTGAATTCATTCCGAACAGCAGCAGTAGAGAATAACAGACGCCCGACTGGTCGTGGAACTTTCTATTCTTTATCGAACCTCCAGCACTGGATGGTCCAGCCGCCAAGCCACAACAATTGCACCTACCAGCACAGTTATCGACGATATTGACCCACGGGCGTAAAGCAAAATACAGACACTGCACGAACGCACGCTAGTTCATGCGCACACATGAGACGCGAACCGAACGGCACACACCGGCTTCAGATAGGAAGCGCGACCAAACCTGAACTGAACCGTTCGATGCTGCGAAAAGTGTGTTTTATCCGTCGAGCGAGCAAACGAAACCGGCCAATACGACCGGCACGACGAACGAACGACGAATGAACGATCGAACCGAACGCGAACGCGGGGATTAGGGGGCGAAGAGGTGGAGGAGTAATGGGGAATTCGAGCAGGGGAAGGAGAAGCGTTAAAGCCTACATAAAAACAACATTAAACTATATCGTGAGCAGTGAGAGCCACTCGGTTCTCACTCATATCGAGACATGAATTGGCTGTTCGCTCTTCGGCAGCGTAACGTCGGAAGGAGATATGGATGGATGCTAGCACAGCTCATGTTTTGTTTTATTTAAGTGTTCCAACAGTTATGTTCGCAAAATAATTAACTAGTATCTTTAAGCTTATTTTTACTTTTATTAAAAATTTGTTTGCAGTTGTTTAATTGGGTAATGTTTATTAATCAACGGACTGAATAGCCCTCTCGATAGTGCTTATTTACTTTGAGATACGGCCAAGTTATCATTCAAAACTTAAAACCAATGAGCTTTCTAATAAATTAAAACCTAAAATATGATAGAAACATTAACAAAAAATAATATTATATAAATAAAAAATCATTACTATTTAGATTTATCATTTCAAAATTTACCTACAGGATATTTTTTGTGATTTAGTATTACGTCAAGTTACCGTTTAATCAGGTCTAGAGCATTATCAAACAGTAATTGCACATTCAACGATATTAGTATCATCCTACCGATGTCCTGGTGATATGATGGAGACGCCTAATCTTTTATAAATATTTCAGTCGAATGTTCATGCTCATCATTACGTATTACATTTTTGTTATAAGTCTACCTATCACACGTAGTACTTTTTGTTAATTTAATTTCTATCTCATTTTACATTTGTCTATCTTCGATGCAATTTTGAGTTTTAATAATTTATTTGTGTTAATAAGAAATTTATGAATATCTAATTGATTTTCAGAATTGATTTTTTTTGTTCAATTATTTCCTATGCAGTGTTTAAAAGAAACCCCATAAAACAGAAGGTTGACACGTCCAGACGTTCTTTCAATAGGATACCCGATTAACATTTATAATATCGCTTAGCCTGGACACCTGTAAATAATGATGGAGACGCCTCATCTTTCATAACTATCATCCTAATTTTTAATCCACTTCGATATTTAACACAATTTATTACACATTACTTTTAGTATTATATTTTTACAGAATATCTCACTATTAGATTGAAAATATGTTGAAACTAACTCACATGGGATACACACTCTAGAAGCTCGTTTCGTATCAAGTGCACAACCATTTCTCACCTCTCACGCACACGAATCTCACGCTCGCCACGCATGGGTGAGAACATCCAACAGCTGTCGAAACGGTACAACGACGCACTTTTGATTATTTTATTAAATATTTATCCTTTCGCAACACTCCACCTATTTGCATCTCTCTTATCTACGCTTACCGTTGCTCTCTGTCTCTCGTGTAATGCAAAAGCATCGAACCGGTTCGAGTGTTCATTTTACCGGTTCACCGAAGCTCCCGCAGCCTTTTACATGTGTGCTGAATCGTACAGGATCGATTGTTGGAGGTTCCTTTTCATTCGATTTCGTTTTGTTGCAGAATTTCAGACCATTTGTCATACTTTTATGGCACACTAACAGACACAGACGCACACACAAACGCACACGCAGGGGTGCGTATGCTTGTGCTCGTATGTAAAAATTACACATTAGCTAAAAGTTGTGTCGCTCGCTACCAAAGGTGACGGACGTACCGCGAAACGGTGGCCGGTAGGATAAATTATGGACCAACTAATTGACCGTAGCGAGCGCGACACATGCTTCACTGAAATCAACATTTTTCTTTTAATTACCGGCAACCAAAGGTTTAGCCGGTTCCGAGTGGTTTTCGGGTGTACTAACTTAACACAACTTTACCACGTCAAGCGTAAAAGATTTACTTTAAGATGATTCGCAAAACAAACATTACACTCTCTCTCTCGCTCGGACCACAACGCCATAGTCTAACGAGCTGTCTGAAATCATTCAAGCAGCAAAACAAATCAATTATTCGTCGAAAGTTTGTGCATTATTGAACACCGGATAGCGCCGGTTCGAGACGGCCACTCTCGTTCGCTCTTGGATGAATGAATGAATCCGTAATTAGATCCGTTGCGGAAGCGGCCGGAACAGCTTCACCAATTACAACGGGTAGGATTGAGTTTGGGGAACATATTTTGACGAGTAAATATTAATGCTAACGCACTGAACTGTTAATATGCTGCAGTTTGAAACGTGCGGTTGAGTAATTGAGATATTAACTTAGCAAAAGGATTAAGAAATAACAATCCCTTCTACAAGTTGTATGCACCGTATTCTTTAAAAACATAATTGATACTGGTTTTAATTTATAAAATTGTAACCATTCTCATTTATCGTTGGACTCATTTTGCCATTTTACAAGCTTACAAGCTAGTGCAATTTTACGAACGTTCATTAATTTTATGGTGGTGGTAGCAGCAGCGTAGCATCTTACCATCCAACGTCTGACACTGACAGTTTAATTATTTACCAAGAGCTTTACAGGTTTTCTGGTCGTCTCAGGTTAAAAGCATTTCAAACCCTCTTCAAGGCTTTTTGTAATATTATAGTTGTAAGTTACAATGAATCTTTTAACTTAAAGATTAGCCGTTGTAGTTGGATTTTCGTTAGTAAGCAAAGCAAAGGTCACATTTACACAATTGTAACATACATTTGATGTTTATTTTGTTACAGTTTATTACCATTTTTGTTTAATTCATCAATATTTAAGCAAGTTATAAATGGACTATTGACTTCTAGCTGCAAAAGCTATTGTTTATACATCGCTCAAAACTGCTTCGTTTATTGTCCAAGCATTGGTATTTCATGAAAGTTAAGATTCAGAAGGTCCTATTAGCAACGTCGTAAACTAAGTGAGCTCCAACAATAACAATTATTGAAAACTTTTACGTTTCCCGCTGTCTAAGTAATAACTAAACCACTATGATGCATTCCAATAATTGCTCCAATCGCATCTAAATGCCTGCAATTTCAAACAATTAATTATAAATTCGTGGACTTCAACCACACTCGAACGGAAGCATAAATTAACCAAACGTTAACCACTCAGCTGCTGCTGCTGCTACTTTTCTCCGGTCCCGAGTCAATACGCGGTATGACAAAGTTATCGATCGTACCATTGCACCGTTCAGCCACTTCCAGAAATTTGCCCATACGCTCTAACTCGGGCAGGATGGTCATTTTTAGCTCCTTCCCTATCGATAGCACCGAGTAGTTTGTTCGCTGTCCGTCGGTGCCCGGTATCGCTCGCATAGGTTCCCAACGGCACGTAAAATCACCCTCATCGGACGGTGGTGTTGGGTCCGCATGTTTCGCAAAGTTAGTCCACATGCGTACCATTAGCTGGCGCATCCGATAGGCCGGATCGGACGGTGGTATCTCCGTGCGCAACAATGGCGAACTGAACAGATAGTATACCTCATCGATGTGGCAAGCACCTGGCAGGTGTTGAAACTTGAGCAACTCCTTACCCTTGTTCAGTGAGCCTTCGTACGCGAAACGGTACGAATACAGGGGAACGTTCGTTTGGTGCTCACTCCACAGCATACAAAGCACATAGTACCCAACCAAAAACCGATCCGTTAGCAAGTCGACCAGCTGGTTCAGATTTCCGCGACCTATTGCCACCTCACCGAAGTAATGCTTCTTCACTTCCGCCCCAAGGGTACGTGCCGCCGGACTAAAGTAATTCACATCAAACGAACGGCAGATAAACTTCTCCGGCCGACTATTGTACACCGACAGATTCTTGATCATATCGACCAGCTCCAGCATACCCTCCTTATCGTTGTACCCACACAGTACCGGTACCGACAGCCGATCGGTTTCACGCAGATACTCCATCGGTGTTTTGAGCAGCACCGGATCTGCCGACTGTTCACGCTCGATAACAGCCGTAAACGGAAACTGAAAGATCGGTTCGTACTCCCGTTCGCGTTCCGACAGTACGAGAAACTGTGCCTCGTACAACCGCCTTGCCGGAACGTCCCTAAGCGTACCGAGCACACCATCGTCCGATGTGCCCTCGTACCCGAACACGCGTGCCAACGAACGGGCCCGCTCTTCCGGCTCCGTTTGGTAGATTAAGTCCGCAAATATGGTCGCACTTTGGGCGATTGCTTTGTGGAAGTATGGGCGCGATTGATCGGAGAAGCAGTGCATCAGCACATTGCTACCACCCGAGCTAGCGCCGATAATTGTAACGTTGGTTGGATCACCACCGAATGTTTGCACGTTCTGTTTGATCCACTGAAGGGCCAAGCGCTGGAAGTGCAATAATGGAGGATAAGAATCCCGGTTATAATATATCTTACCGTTGTGTCTCTTACCTGATCCTTTAAGCCAGCATTTCCTTCGATTCCTGCCTGCGGTAGGCAGAGAAACCCAAGCACTCCGAGTCGGTAGTTCACTGTGGCCACAACGACACCCTCCTGTACGAGATAGTCTGGCAGATACATGCCACTATCTCCATTTCCACCAGTCATTCCACCACCGTGAAAGAACACCATCACCGGTAACAGTGTGTCTGCCGGTTGGTCCACTCTTCCAAGGGCCGGTGTATACACGTTCAGAAACAATCCATCCTCCGAACCGGTGATCTCACGCGTGATCACATCTCGCCCCAAACAGCTGCTACGTTCCCGGCTACAGTCCAGATAGGAAACGGCATACTTCTCGATGGGGACCGGCGAAGCAAAGCGTAGCTTTCCGACCGGAGCTTTCGCGTACGGTATGCCTTTGAAGCAGTAGTACGGCTTTCCGTTCGGTAGACGATTCTTGGTGCCGTATATTGAGCCTTGAACCACCTTCACCATAATCCGTGCGGAAGGCTGCAATGTACGGAGATTATCCTTTATATCAAGTGCTATAAAACACACACACACACGCACACACTCCCTTACATCGTATTCTTGAGCAGTCGATCCTCTGCCTAAACCACCATCGGACATTGCCGGGTACGGTTTGCGCACATTTCGCATCACCATCGTTAATCGCGTCACACTAAACAGCGTACGCCGCCGCACGTTTAACTGCTATGGTGCCGTGGCGGAGTGAATCGTTTTATAAAAAGCTAATTCCAATGCCCAATAAAAACAACAACAAAAAAACACTGTACTTGTTGCACAAACACACCTCCCGCGTGCAGACAATAGCACAGCCGAACGATTAGTTTGCGATGCAACTGCATACATCATTAGCATACGATTATTGTGCCCTCTGCTGCGACTTGCGCGACGTCTGCAGAACCATCAATGACAGCACCAATGTCAGCAACCCCCTGTCGGTGGCGATTACGAAGGTGATTTTGTAAGTGTCGCCGATGACTACATCGATTGCTTAAGTTAACCCGGTTTAGAATGCCGATGACGCAGACCGAACGTTGCATGAATCGTTTAAACGGCCGCCTACCCCCCTCAAGTATGCCCTTGTCCGAATAAGCCTGTCTATAATAAAAAAAAAACCCTCAAAAGCAACCACAAAAAGAACAAAGCACAATATCGTTACCCTTATCGGTGGCACCTGCAATGTCTGCTGTTTCGGATATCGTTCGCACATGTACACAGTGCGGTCCGGAATGTTATCTTACATCCCCACGCGAAACTCCATCGCTACGCTAAGGAGGGTTATGCATTTCTAAGCTTTATGTGTGGCGATACGGCTTAATCCACCGATCAGAAGAGGTGGACAAAAAAACAAACCACACCCAACCACCTAACGTCCACGGTGACCGGCTCACGGAAGCAGGTTGGGATTAAAGCGTTCTGCGAGCGATTTCCAAAACTGTATCCTATCGTGCAGCGGATTCTCTACCACCTCCACCCGGTCGTTAAGGTCAAGGGCACGCAGCACGAAGGGTTCTCCGGATGCGGTCGGCGGTAGTGGATCCCACTGGAATCCGACCTCCTCACCCTCGGGTGTGGGGCTGCCGAACTTTGCGAAGTTTGTCCACAAACGGCACAGCAACGTGCGGGCCAAATCTGGAGCGGAACCAGGCTCAACCTGTGCCGTAAACTCACTACCACTGAACAGATACGGTAGCTCATCGGCATGGGACGCACCAGGTGTTCCGTCCGGTACGTGAAACTGTTTGCGCATCTGGTTTAACTCGTTTTCGTACGAAAAGCGATAGAAGTACAGTGGTGCCCTAAAACGAAGTAACAAACAGAGGTATAAAGCGTAGCCCTTCGAGATATTTAAGCCCCGTACATACTCCTGCTGATATCGCGAGTGTAGCTCAGCGGCCGCACACACCGGGAAGTTGAATCCAACGTCACCAATCAGATTGACCAGCCGCGGAAACTCGTCCCGTTCGATGGGTTTGTCCTGGAAGTAGAACTGACGTATTTCCTCCACAACGGCGGGCGCAAAGTCTCGCGGTACGCCGAAATCTAGCGGTAGCATCATCCCCAGATTGCTTGCCAGCTCGTCGAACAGCTGTTGCAGTGGTCCGTAAAACACCAAACCCTCCGCACTGGTTAGTCCGTGTATCAGCGGAATGGTGGTGGCGTTCGGTTGCTTCAACAGTTCCTCACCACGCTGCAGAATGATCGCATCTTCCGAGCTAGGATCTTCGATCGATGGTATGAACGGGGATACGAAGTAGATGCTTTTCTCCGTATCTTCGAATGCTTTCGCTGAATTCGACACCAAATCTTCGACCGATGCGTTTCGCAGCGTTTCTAGGGGATAGGAGATGTTTTTTTTGTTTCAATCTAATGAACCTTCTCCTCTCATTTGAGCTCACCCACTCAAACTTACCCAAAACACCGGCATCATCCTCTCCTTCGTAGCCCAACACTGCAGCCAGCTTGCGCGCCTTACCCTCCGGCTGATACTGCAAACCCCACGGACAAAGGACCGATCCCGACTGGCAGATGGCCTTGTGGAAGTACTGACGAGACTTTGGGCACAGGTAGTGCCAATTAACCGACGCACTGCCAGCACTCTCACCGAACAGTGTCACGTTCGTTGGATCACCACCGAACCGGGCAATGTTGTCATGTACCCAGCGCAATGCCAACTGCTGATCCTTCAAGCCCTGATTGCCATGAATGCCCGCCGACGGTAGGGCAAGAAATCCTAGCGGACCAAGTCGATAGTTCAACGTCACCAGGATGACACCGTGCTGTAGCAGAAACTCTGGCCCGTAGAAGTCGGTATTGGCACTGCCCGTGTAAAAGCCACCACCGTGAATCCAAACCATTACCGGTTTCAGTATGCCAGCAGTTTCGCTCGGTGCGCTCGTCGTGTACACGTTCAGATACAGACAATCTTCACCACCGGACGTTCCGACGGGTAGCATCATAACGCCAAGACATATGCCCCTCTCGGCGCCACACTGGAGCGGTTGTTCGGCGAACTTTTCCAACGGAACGGGTGACCTAAAGCGAAGATCTTCCACCGGTGGTTCGGCGTACGGTATACCCTGGTAGGAGAAGTATTCCGACCCGTTCGGAAGTACCTTCCGGCGGCCAACTATCTTCCCCGGCACCAGCTCTAGCTCTACATCGTCGGCAAACACTAGCGGTCCTCCATTGTTCGTACTTTCCGGCTCGACGATGATCGGAACATCTTCTGCTGGAGGCTGTAAAATGGCAACGATTGTACATTACATAAGCTTGCTTCTCGTAGTTGTTGTCGTTTTATTTTTTTTTTTGCTGTCTTCCAGTGCACTTAAATCACTGCTGCTCACCTGATAAGAGGTACCCGGTGGCAAAAAGTTTGGATCCACTACCGGTGGTAGCGGATTCGTCTTGACGACCGTCGGCGGAACGTACAGTTTGCGGATAACCATCGTGTTTGGAAGTTTGCAGAGCACTGAACGTACCTCGGCTATCCAAAAACGCACACCGTAGACCGATTAAAGTTTAACGGTTTTCGCTATCACAACCCCCGGCGGTGAGATAAGATTGGTGAGGTGCTGTTTTCTGTTAGCTAAGAGTGCAAACAAAACGATCCGCTAGTGTGCTTTGAAGATGTCCGCTTTGTGGAGTGGAAGATGCACGCAGTGTCCAGCATATCTTCACCATGCCGTACGATAATATCCAATGCATGCGTAAAACAATGCGTAAGCCGCCTCAAACATTCGCCCGATCAATTCTAGTTTTCAATGAACCATAATAGATAAGGATGTGGATTATAATGTTCGGGAATTTTATTTTGAGTCTTTGAGTGTTTTTTTTTATTTTTAACTAATTAATAACATTTTTCAACATTTTCTATCTTAAGCAAAAGAATCTTTTATTCGAAGAACAACTATCTTATCGATCAGTACGGCACGGGTATCGAACCAATAAAAGCCGATTAAATGGATCAAAGATACGACATTGGATGATAACGGGTTTACAGTTTTCGGCCTGACCTTAAATAAAATTTGATGAAGAACTGATAAAACGTGATGACTATCCGGCAAACAATTTCGATGAAGCCACCAAACGTGTGACGGGTTTTCTTATCGCGGACTATCATAAGCTATCTTTTCTATTCCCATTCCAAGGACAGTATTATTGCTCTTTGTTGCACCCTATCTATTGTACGTTTTAAACAGTTTTCTCCAGAATGTAACACGATCGGCAAGATGGTTTTCTACCATCTTAAGTTCGTTCGTGCCTATTTCCAACGCTGATAAAGTAAACAATCCCGCATCCGGTTTGATGAGCGATGTCCAGTTCACATCCGCATCCTCCAACCGTGGGATACCCGTTTTGGCAAAGCTGGTCCACAGGCAGCACATCGCTTTACGCAACCTCCAGGCGGACGAACCCTTTGGTATCGCATCCGTACCAAAGTAACTCGAACCAAACAGATAGCAAACATCATCCGCATGGTTTGCACCTCGATACTCCGGTGGCACCTTCCACAGCTGACGGAATTTGTTCAGCTCCGTGTCAGCACCAAAGTGGTAGAAAAAGATTTCTCTGCGAATGGTTTAGTTTCGATTAGAGAATATAGTTTAGACAGTAAAACACAACAAAAACGCTTACCCTTGCCTGTGTGTTAGCTGCAGTTCGGCTGCTTGTACGGTGGGCATCAGATATAAAATGTCCGTAAATATGCGGCTCAGTTCAAACTCTTTCGCCAAACAAATGCCAGCAGGGCCGCAGTAAAAATCTATTATTTGTTGCGCTACCTTAGCCCGCTCGTCTTGTGGAACGTTCAGTAGCTCCGGGATGAAGCGACATTTATCCTCCGTGTACCGGTGCAGATGTTGCCGGAAGGTGTTTATCTTGTACAATGCTTCCTCGTTCGTCACACCGAGTATCATTGGTTTGCTAGGCCTTTCGCACGAACGACCCAGCACCTTGAACACATCTTCCGTTATAATTGGATCAACCGATTCGGGCGATTCAACAACCGGCCGGAATGGATATACCGAGTCGAGCGTCTTTTCATACGGTGTAAGAGCTTCCTTTTGCGATTTGGCCAACAACGCCGGCTCAACGTTTGTGAGGATTTCTGTAAAAAGCGTTCAAATAGTAAACATGTAGCACATGCACATTTGTGTTCTAGCTCAATACAACCTACCCAAAATCTCAGCATCGGACGCTTCCGCCGGGCAGCCAAAATATTCCGCCAATCGACGCGCCTTACTCTCCGGCTGTGTTTGAAACGTGATCGAACTAGTCGCCGTACCCGATTGGCATATGACCTTGTGGAAAAGATGATCCGATCGCTCAGACAGATAGTGCAGATGTGCCGAAACTGCTCCAGCACTTTCCCCGCAAAGCGTCACAGTTCCAGCATCACCACCAAAGCTGCGTATATTGCTCCGAACCCATTCGAGCGCCAATCGCTGATCCTTCAGTCCCATATTGCCGTAGATGCCCATCGATGGCAAACACAGGAACCCTGCCGGACCCAACCGATAGTTTACCGTGACGACAATTACGCTCTCCGCTATGAGCCACTCGGGATGGTAAATAGACGAGTCGCCGCTTCCGGTACAGAAGGCACCACCGTGCAGCCATACCAGCACCGGCAGCGGACCGTCCGCTAGCTGTTCGTGTGGGTTTATCGGTGTGTACACATTCAAAAACAAACAATCTTCCGAAGCGAGCTGAGCGTTCGGTGGGAGGTAACTGCTCGCTAAACTGACGGCCCGTTCGGTGGTACAGTCCAGGATGCTTTCCGGGTGCCTTGGTAAGGGTTGTGGTGTACGAAACCGTAACGGGCCGACGGGTGCGATGGCATAAGGAATGCCTTTGAAGCTGTAGCACGCAGCACCGCTTGCGGGGTGTCGAGTTAGCGAACCTTTTACCAGACCGGAAGATACTTCAACGATGCAATTTTCGGCCATTTGATTGCGGTTGATTTGCGCAACTGGAAGTAAAGAAAACGAAAAGTGATGGTGTAAGACAAGCCGAGAATTAACATACAGAAGCAGTCGCCGGTAGTCGAGCGTCAGGGTAGATTGGGAAGAATTTTGGCGAAACCTTTTTTTTTTTTTTTGTTGCGGTTTGTGCAGTTTTATTAGCCTCAAGTTCGCGTTAACAAATTTGGAGGTCAGACACAAAGTTAAGAGATGAAGGCTCGTCAAGCAATTACCGCCAATATCAGTTCGTTAGTGATGATGATGATGATGCTAATGACGATTCAACCCCAAAATCACTGCACAAGATGCAATACACACACACACACACGGCTGGTCGGCTGCTGCGGTCCGGTTATCTCGAATCGTTCGTTCGTGTTGGTGAGCACCGCG
>KZ062957.1:0-11567 GCA_002091835.1 Anopheles maculatus
ATTTCAACAATAATGGGAGCATTTTACGTTAACAAAGCCATCATTGGAAGGACATTTTCAGATCATTTCATAAACGCAACACATAATGGTCACACAGTTTGTATTTATAAACGTACCCCAAATCAAAGATAATGGTTTAGTTTGCTGTGCAAAACAGTGCTGTTGTCCTATCATGCCCTTCCACCGATTGAAAACTTGTTTTTCTCCCTAAAAATATCTGACTCAACAGTCCCCATCATTGCAAGGTTTTTATTTTCTTCCGACGGAGAAAACGCTACACATAAATCTAAATTGATTGCCGCAAGCGCTTACCACAGCGCTTAAGACTACCACCACCACCACCATTAAAAATCATCCCACCACAAGCTCGTGCGGTTTGTGGAGGCGGCTTATCGCGCTTACCAGCTCCTCGTTCGTTTAACTCTCACAGATCGCAAACAGAGCGAGACACAGAAAGCAGAAACAGATAATCAAACAAACATTTACCCAAAACCCCCAGCTACGTTCGGAGAATAGTATTACACATTTATAAGATTTTCAACTTCGATTAAATGAAACAAAAAAAAAACAGGGAAACCTTTCACCTTTCCCAGACACGAATGCCGTCGCTCGCAGCAGAGCAAAACACGAGCAAAGTGTTCATTTCAATTATCCTATTGCAAATATCTTTCAGATAAACTGTTGATAACATGACACTCCATCCGTCCCGCTCCGGCACCAGCGTCCGGTAATCGTCGTCCTTATTGCCAACTACTGAGCTTATTTTAGTTCCACGAAGAGAAAGATTAGCGAAGAGCAGCGAAACGTAACACCCGAATGCGTGGGGTTAATGGGAAAGAATGGTCAAGAAGATTGTGCTGTCGGTGAGTACTGCACTGTGCCGGCGGATGGATCGCATCCGCCCGATAAGTTGAATCAAGTATTTGTTCCCCAACCCAGTGATGCTTCTCCGTTTGGTGTTATTTATTCCAAGCTATATATTTAGAGTGTCTTAAGAGAACAAATCTATATTGCTAACCAATATACAAAGGCAATAACGTCCTACGCCAACTGAGCAGACGTCTAACAAACACGCTCTGGCTCTATTAGCGGCCGACGTAGGACGCGCGCGTTAATGAAAAGCGGGATGATGTACATTCGTATTAAATTAATTTTACTTCACCCGATGCGTTTGGACGTTGGTGGGGCAACGGAACATCCGGAAATGAGAAGCGTTCGAACTCGTACCGTACGAATTCCGTCCACCGTCTTTGTCTAAAGCGATTCCGTAGTGTGGCGCATTCGAACCAACCGTTCGCTGCTTGCTGCAAATCGCGCTCGTGCTTAAACGCTCACTCCCATGCCGATGAGCTCAATTGTTGCTTGAAGCAATTTAACCACAACAACCGCGCGCGTTCCCGGTCTCTCCTTCCGTCGTTCCTGGTAATCCAATCAACGCACGAGACTTCACCGTTCCAAAGAAACGACAAAAGGGGTTCTCCAACGAAGGCTCCTGCGTGCTGCGACGATTTGCTTCATCGATTTAAGACCCACCGCCACACGGTGAGATATTTTTAGTGCCCCGAAGGTTTGTCAGTTTTGCTAAATTTAGCTTTCCCTGTGGTTTGAATGTGTCTGTGTGTTTGTGGGTTGGTTAGAAATAGTGGCCCCTTCTTTTATTGGTGTGGTGTTGAAGGCTTTCGGTCCCTGGTCTGTTGTTTGGCGGTAAGATATGGTCGCGAAGGAACACTCACACACCTCGCAAGGACTATTAAATGACCGACCTTTTCTAACCTCACGCTAAGAGAGAGAAGATCGATTGCAAATGGCGAGACAAAGTGTTGGGTTTTTTTGGAGTGTTCCTTAATGTACGCAACTCACAGGATGTAACACCAGCGTTGTTTGACGTTAGAATGTTCGATCTCTGCCTTGAGCCTAATGCTAAAGCTCTGCCCTCAATATGAAGAGCTACCGACACTAGGTAGCTTTGCCTTAGAGAGCAGAAAAGAACATACAGTAGAAAGGTTCGCTCTTACTGCGCCCTCAGTGATTTGATAGTTAGGACCTTCCCATAGCGTAATTTCAATAATCTGATACACAATCTATTTAATATGATACATATCCTATTTCGGATCTTCAGATCAGTAAGGATCCCAACTATCTCGAGAAACACTGTTAAGCCAAATATCACTTCTACCACTACTGGAGCTCAATTTAGTTCCTCCGAGCTGAGTTCCCTACCTGAGTGAACCGTTTTCATGACAACTAGCTAGGAAATGCATACAATTCCTCTTTACGCAATCTCCTCAAACCAAAGCAGGAATTTATATTCACTCTTCGCTTCCGGCTAAGTAATTAACATCCCTCTCGCCACCCGTTTGGAGTGGTCGGCCGCGCAAAAGATACTTCTTTTTGATTTCATGCTTCATATAGATGTTATCGTCTTGTTGCTCTCTCGAAAGCTCTTTACTAAGCGTTCTTATAATTGTTTTTTTTTGTTTTGTTTTATGGAAAATATAATCAATAGAGAGAGGAACCGACTAGTCTACACCCTCTCACGTTCATCTGACAGTTGCATCTGCTGTTGAACGTATCATCATGAAACATCTAAGAATGGCATTAGCTGTCCTATATGTAGTTTCTCTGGCTTCTGGAAGAATATTACACTCTATGCAAGAAACGTGTTAACATGCATCAACATTCTTCATGCTCTATAATACTTTGGGAAGGTATTAAAGTTAAAGAAATTGTTTAATGTCGCTGTAGAAGTTCAAGCAAACATTCCACTAGGCATATAGTGAAGATATTTGGAATCAATCGTTTGGTTTGAAGTTATCCTAACGTAAAAAAAATCCACGGGTTCTGCTTTTTAGTTAAATGTAGACAAAAAAAACTGACGATTTTGCTCAAAACCAGAGTTTGCGTTCAAGCTTTTACGTATAGCGTGTGGTTTTAAAGAGACAGTGTCGGTATTTGCATTTGTCCTTATTGCCTAGAAGTGAACGATGAATATTAATTTTCCATTTGCCGTTGTCCGTTTGGTGGTTTAGTTCTAGCAGGGCTTTTAGACTACCTGGTTTTGTTTTGCCGTTTGGGTCGATTATCATGATATGGAATTGTCACGGTTGCGCTGTATCCGCCTAAACATTCACGTTGAACCCTTTCTTCGCGGCGACCGGTAGCTTTTCACCTTGCAAGAATGGATTGTAGCTCTAAAAGTAAGATACGGAGTTAGAGAAATGCTGTGCATAACTATCACTAGGCCAATCGCTGACGGTACCTTCTTGACGTGAAACTTTTTCGCAACCAAATTCTTGTGCTCCTGCGTGTGGAACTGGCGGGCGATAAAGTTTTCCAGATCGGAATCCATCTGCGGGTTGCCTTCGCTTTGTGGCGTTGCCGGACAGTTGAACATATGCTCCGCATCACACATACAGTCCTGTGCCGCTTGGTACTCGCGGCTGAAAGCGGCCGTATTCTCGAAATCCATCGTACAACCCTGATCCTCGGTGTATCCGACCGGGCACGGGTTCGGAGGGTTACAGTAGGCCGGCAGGCTAGCATCGGTTTTCACCTGCGGTTTGGGACGGTTAGGTCCCTCGCCTGCACCACCCGACACGTACTGATGGCCCCAGAGGGAGCTGTGCTGCAGGTATTCCTGATCGCGCGGCGACGGGTTCGGATTGGAACCGTCCAGCAGGGCATCGTAATCGAGCTGCTCGGATTCGAGATCCTTCGTTACACGCGCCATCAGTGCCAGACGGCTGGCGGGCAGTTCGTCCATAGCGGCCGGATCGATGTACGAGTCGGCTGCTTCGGCTAAATCCTTGCCCATCCTATCGACGAGCTCACGGAGCAGCATGTCCGAAAGAAACTGATCCTGTGGTTGTGAAAACGAAGAAAGTAGATATGGGGGGAGCCTTGTGAGCATTTTCAAAAGGTCAACGAGCAAAAGGCGATGGCGCGTCTTACCTTCATGCCCGCTGACAGGTAGGCTAACGCTGGGTTAGCAGCCACCATCAGCGAGACTAAAACAAAAAAGAAGTACATGCTTGGTGCCGTGCTTCGTTAAAAGCACGTTGAAATGGTCTGGGAGTCGTCGAAGCAGAAGGACATGGAAATAGAAAGATTAAAACAACGCACCGTTGTAGTAGAGGCAACAATACACAATCGAACACCAAACAAAACATAGAAAAGCTTTTTGACTCTATTATTCCTCTCCCGGTCGTGTGCTGTGATGTCTCTGCATGAGGTCGATCTTTCGCAAAACACATTTTTCATCATTTTGCTGTGTTTCTTGTTGTGTGATTTATAGCGGAAGTCACATTCGCATGAATTCAAAACACGTGTCGGAAGAGGGCGCTTCTAGACTTGATCCCCCGAAAAGTGCTTTTAGGGATTTGGTGCGTGCGGTAGTAAACCTTGACATTTAGGCATCGGATCCAAGTAGGTATGTTTGTGAAACCGTCATCAAACATAATTCCCCGATTAGCATCACCGCACGCTCAATTGCCACTGTCAGTAACCCGTATGCTGCTGGCATGGCAACACGAAGTAATCTTGATGAAAAGCTAGATGAAAGGCGACGAAGACCTGTGCGCAAGCTTCCACAACATTTGACCTATAAAATGTGTGTCCCGTCCCCCATTCTTAGGTGCTGCGGTTTATTGTTCCAACGGTCCTTATACATTATTTCAAGCGACAAATTAAAATTCCAACCACTTGTTGCGATACGGCGGTTCGAGGTGTTTAATCACACGTGCACATCCTTCCCAATGCCAGCTGTTTTTTCCCCGAAAGGCCAGTATCTTCAGTATCTGTCCTGTATCCGTGCCCACTACACCCTGACCATCGCAAACACGCAAAATATCGGGAATCGGCGTCCGGCAAAACGCATGCGGGAAAGCGAACGTCATCGTCAAACATGCGATGCGACACAATCGATATCTTCCCCCAACTGACGTCGATGACGTCAACAGCTGCTGGCAGATGGCGGCGGGTGCGTGGATAAACACTGAGCACAGCAGTAGTAGTAGTAGTAGGGCTTCCTGTCGTCCATCCATCATCTCGAAGCACTGTGGACCACTGTGGGCGAGACACAGCGACGCAATAATAACATTTCCTTCCAGATTTCCGATGTCACTTTTTTGCTTGTTGCATTAACCCCGCACGCACAGGCACGACATTCAACCTTTATAAATAACCAAGCAAACGATGTGTGTGTTTGCCATCACCACCGTCATGAATGTATAATTAATTTGATCACCGTAGCTCTAAACAGCAAACATGATGCCTGCCTGTATCGATTTTGGGAGCTTAGTAGATGGGAGAGCGTTAGCCATCCGGATTCACCGTCCCACGATAAGGTTTTCAACTGTAACAACTATTAACCGTCAGCACACACGATAGGATAACATTTTCCGAACTTTGGAGCTTCGGTTCCCACACGAAAACTGGGGGTACTGTACGCTGTATGGAATGTGTGGTTATGTTAACTCTCTTTCGAACGCACGAACGTGAAGTCTTGATTTTCTGTTCACTTTTGACACAATTAACACTTCTTCTTCTGGATAAACACTAACCCTTCTCACCTAACCACAAAAGCAATAAACAATTGCATAAAAACCGCAAAAAAATGGCGCCACAAACCAACAAACACACTCTTTTGATGCCTAAACACGGAAAAAAGCTCTCCGACGAGCGATGTCACCACTACATCGAGCCGATTGTTCACACGGTTTCCTTCCCTTCATATCACACACACACACACACCCTAACCACACCGCTATCCACCTACTGTTGCGGGATAAGGAAATTGAGAAGAAAAACCCTTTACCTAACAGACGATTTTCCTGTCGGCGATTACACACTCTGCGAGGCGAGACTTGTTTTTCACTCGTCGACGAAGCTGTGAAAACTGAATCGAAGCAACCGCTGGCCTGACGGTGCAAGCCCAAAGCTTTGCCCCACACATGCGAAGCTTCTCGTTCTCTCACTCGCTCTATGTGGGGGACTGCTTTTCCTGCGTGTTGCTGTGGGATGCGCATGCGCTATTTGAGAAATTGGGGACTGTGAGAAAATGGGCATGTTTGATGGGGGTTTTGGAGGATGACGCGCGAAGGCAGGAACCACTGTTAAAGTGGAAGGAAGGAGTCGCAAACAACCAACAGAATGCCAGCTGGCGCGGTGGATCACGTTGATTTTGGTGCATTGTTTGGCTTATTGTTTCGGCAACATGTGTACCATTGTTAAAGCTTTCGTGTGGGGTTTTAAAGGTAAAAGGTATGGTAACAAGAAGAAAAGGTTAAACAAATAGACTCTTTAAAATTTTAAATCTCAAAAACTGTACAAACTTTCCTAAAACGAGAAGATATTTCTTTAAAAGACTTCTTTTTCAAGAAAACTAAGTAATATCAACACCATGCTTTTTATCAAATATTTTAACAGTTTCAAAACTCCTTAATAAATTTAATTTTTACCATACCAGCTCAATTAAGACCAGCTAAAACCGTAAACTTCCTTCACACAACGAGCTCAGCTTTTACGACACAGCCGAAGCACGACAGAAGAATCAAATTAAACGCTCTCAGACATCATGATGATGGGACGGCATGGTTTGGAACCGTTTCTGGGCCATCTTTTACCCAGCAGGACTACACTATCAGTTTCCGAGGTTTTTGATTAGATAAGTTACGAAACGGTTATTAATTATTGCGGCGCTTCTGGTGCGTTTTTGGACATGGCGAGGAGGACGAGTGCCGAACGAACGCAAAAGTGTTTGTATCGTTCGAGAGCACCAAAATAGCTTTCATTAGAATAGGAGAAAATGTGTGATTCTATTAATGAACTGTTGATAAATTTATATTTCCAGTTAGGAGGGAAGACTTGCGGGTGACAGCAAGAGCAGTATCTTCCTGTTTTATAAGGTAATTGAGGCCTTTCTTATCGTAGTTATCAAAGTGTGCATTGTTTGAAACATGTGGATACTTGCATTTTGCACCTACAAAATATTTTCTCTGGATAAATTTCTGATTTTGTTATTGATTTATCCTTTTCTCTGCCAATTACAAAACATCCATGTACGCTGACCTCACGTACTGGGAAGTAATAATCACGCGCAAACCATGACACAACTGCAACAGAGAGAAAACAAAATAAAATGCAGTTCGTGCCATTTGGTTTGTTTAAACACGGGGAAATGCTGTTCTATCGTGCTGGAAAAAGCTGGAAATGAAATAAAAACCACATCCATAAAGGCTTCCTTTGCGAGAGCTGTGTAGTGGAGTTAAAGTTTTATGTGTTTTCCCTTTCCAATTGCACATTTTTCGCATTCCACATCAACAATAAAATGCAGTTCCATAGAAAGCATTTTCCACTTAAAGTCAACAAAACCCACAGCTGACAAAGCTTATTATTAATACTGCAAATTGTTAAAAAAAAGACTGCAAATCCTTAACAAGCACAGCGGCAAGTCCTCAATTGTTCGGCGAAAGCATTAAAAAGACCCAAAATCTTCTTATTTTTTATGCAGTTTTGTTTCAAAAAGGCGCACACTGCTTCCGAGCGTTTCACCCGAAGCTCTCGAGCCAATTTCTCTGGAAACAGTGCTGTTTTCGCCGAGGTGGTAAAATCTCCGACACTTTCCGTTCAAAACATTCACACCGCATCAGCTCCGAAGATCTCCGTCTCGCTTCTCAGGAAATTAAACGCAACCGTTTCGCGTCCGGAATCCATGGAGTTATCGCGTAGTGCTGCGAACTAGCAGAAGTAGTTTGCCGTTTTTCTACGCCCACACCGCACAGCACCGTCACCAGGGCCATGACAAGGCCACATTTCCCACGATGGGTTTTTTGGGAGAGGCAGAGCAAGACACTCTCTTCCTGGTTTTCCAAAGTTTCCTCCCCCCTCCGAAACGTCCTGGTCCTGACCGTTAAACCCGAGTTTGATCTGCTGAAAATGGTGGTGCAGCTGTGTTGGAAGAGAGTCACAACCGTTCCACAGTGCCAGAGTGTGGATTTTAGAAGGCAGTCGAATTTCATTGATAATTTTAGCTACTTCTGTACAGTCCTTTTACTCTCGTTCTCTCTCTCTCTTTCTTTCTAGCGCCATCAAACACGCGTGTGGGCTAGAGCAGCTGCTGCGTTCAGCTTTTCGCCATTCAATGAGTTGGAAAATCTTTTTCGGAAGACTGTTCCGGGAATTGTTATCCCTAGTCGTTCGTGGTGCTGTGGGCGAGCAAAAGGAGAATGGGGGGGGGATGGAGGTCAGCTAAAACAAACCTCCGAGCCGACTTTTGCGATAACATGCTGTCGAAGATCACGTCGCGAGACGTGCTTAGGAGCTTTATTTTCCTCCGAAGGGTCTCTCGCTGCACACGGCAACCTCAGGAGCTGGACGGTACGTGCAAACGCTAAACCTGATACGACTTGGTGTTGGCTTGGTGTTACGTGAAGGTGTCGGACGTGTTTTCCTATTGACTTGCCTGGGGCACAGTACAGCACGCGTGCGGATCCGTTTTCATTCATCTTCCGGCGTGTTAAAAAGGTTTTTCCTTTTGCTGTTTCGTGGTATACTGAAAGCTCTATAGCTGTAGGAGAGCAATGTTGCCTGTTGTTGCAATCACATGCTACACCTTATTTTCTTTTACCCAATACCGGATGGGATTTATCTTAGCGTGTTGAAATAAGAGAACACATTATCAAACACAGGCGGGGTGTGAAAAATTGTGGAGCCAAAAGGTTTGGGATAATGTGCATGCAACAGCAGTTATTGGATTCAGGTGCTTAGTTGTGTGTGTGTGTTGTAGGAGATAGGTTTTTTTTCTTCTGCTGCCTTACGCCACGTCGTAATTTTTCCATTGATAGGAAAATTCATTCGGAAAAAGCATCCCCTTTGTATACACGTGTAGATACACTTGTGTGAGTTTTCTGATGGCATCTGGTTTTCTCTTCCGTGCGTAGGCGAACACAAAATTCAAACCGGAACAAGCCGGGGATGAGCGGAATACCCAAAAAAACAAAAAGAACTCCATCGACCCCCATATCTGTACAAGGATACAAAACATCAAACAGCAGAAAGCACACAACAGAGACCGACCGGTGCTTCCAATACAAACAAGCGTCGGCACACAGTGACAAAAAAAGCAGCGCAAGAAAAAAAAAACGTTCCTTCCCGATAACTTTTCGGCTTCGTTTTTTTTTTGCTCCCCGCTCTAAGCTAACCACGGATTGGTGTGTTGTGTTTGGTGGAGTTTGGTGGTGGCCGGCTTTGCGGTGACTGCGGGAAAGTGGGAAAAAATAAAAATATACCGAAGGGAACCGAAAAAACCAAGTATCGTCGACACCACCGAAACAACAACACCGCCAACTGTCTAAAGGAAGAGTAATTTTGTAGCGGAGCTGATGATGATATAGGAAAATTTATGGTGGTCGGTAATTTACGACCACTGTCAGTGGGCTTCAGCAGCACGTCTGGGTCTGTGTTGTTGTTTTTTCCCCTTTTCTTTCTAGCTTGTTTTTGCCGAACCACTCGAAATACGTCGAAGGGTGAAGGGATCGACAGAAAATGGGAGCGACACTTTTTCATGATTATGGTTAGGAACAAAAAAAGAGGCAAGATTTTCGGCGTTATATCGTAATGTATGACAACTCGTGCGATAGTGCGCTAATGCTGTTAAGGCACTATAATTTATCTATCACATACGGTGTAACGTATCTCTCTATTTTGCTATTTTTTAGGTTTCTCACACGACACGGAAGCACGACAAAATATCTTGAAAAATAGCTATCTAATAGCTAGAATTTGCTTATGTGATATTTTATTTAATGAACGATGTTTTGATAAAAAAAATAATTCCGGTTCCCTGCCGTCAGCAAGCAACAAAACTCCATAAAAGTTCATCGTTTTGTTCGAGAAAGAACTTTCAACGGCGAATTTAAGGATTTGGTTATTGTCTTGGATGAATCGCCACTAGCGCCCCTAGCGGCAAATGTATGAAACCTGCAAAATAATGGAAAGCAGGGGTTGTGATGATGGAAATGGAATTATTTTGCCTGTGCTGGTAAAATACAAAAGCTGGTTGGTTTGTAGACTAAAGGAACTACTGAATGGGATTCTCGTAGATACTCTCCCACCCTACCCTCGTTACCACCCTTCGACACCAAGCAGAGTTATGAACAATTGAAATCGCAGCTGACAAGCAGTCTTTTATGCTAGGCGGTCCAACATCGATTACAAGAGTAGATGTAATGAGAGAACAAATATTAAGGGCAGTTAATGTAAGAAGCGGTCGGGTAACTGAGGACACCGGGTATCTAATCTCGTCCGGATTGTCTCGCCGTACGCATGACTAACTATTCAGTTACCGGTAAAGACAAGGAAGCTAGCAATACAATCATTCGAACATCTGTTTATTTTAGATTTAAAGGGAAACTCGAGGAGATAGTCTAAATGACAAAAGTGATATATTGTAAAGAATTATTCATATCTTTTAACTATTTTTGCATTGGTTTCTACATTCTGAAACAAAATTCCAAATATGATTGAATCACGTCACGGGGACGCTGTCCTAATTTTCTCAACGTTTCTATTTATTCGCGCCAAAATTATATTTTTAAAGTTCAATAATGTTTTTCATTTAAGTAAATTACCAAAAAATCACTCCACAATGAAAACAAATAGATTCTTTCGAAATGAACTATCGCTGTTCCTAGGAAAATATTCGTCCCATACCATACCAATGTTCAGAGTGTAATGCTGCCACCAACTTTGAAAATTATTTCCTGGAACAAAACACTACCCTCCAGTTCAATGACCGCAATTGCATTCTTCTTACGAAAAACGAACAAACAAATTCCACCTTTTCCCACACCTTTTTAGTGCAAGTTTTCCTCACACGGGTTCCACCGGGCAAATCGTTCTGGTGCCGCCGTCCAAGAACCTGCATATATAGCCGGAACCATGTACAGGACCCATACCCGGGACGGCACTGCTGTCGTCGTCGTACAAACTCCAAGAACTAGGACGAACAGTGGCGCCGGCTGGTCTGACTCCCGAAGGAATGCAAGCGTAAACTCCGGCACCCGGAAGTAGCGAAAAATTGCACACTGACGATCGTTACGATTCCGGCAAACTGGGGTGGACCAACTACTCCCACTCACATACAGCCAGGGCTATAATAGGTGGGGCGAAAAAAAGCAACGCGAAACAAAACCCCCGGGAATCCTGGATGTGGCCTAGATTTGTGTCGGTGTGTGCGTATTTTTGTTATCCCTTGCAGGCTGTCCCGGCCAGGACAATAAACTGGGACCGTTTGTATCCTCGTTTCGGTGCTGATTTCAGCTTAATTTACAAAAAGGCCTTTCCACGGTGCTCATAAAACTACGTCCGGAAGAATTAATGTGCATTAAACCATCGGAGCGTCGATAGTCCGGGACCACAATCAATCAAGCTTTACAAACGCCTGTCGATTGACGGGTCACAGTGATAGGATTATGGTTGCAGGTAGGATTTTCTGGGGATGGTTTATGCTCATTTCGCTGCACAGTTGCACCATTTTCCCGGCCAGTGTGAGCTATGTTTCGGAGAAT